>JAECUM010020250.1:0-70008 GCA_016617855.1 Megalonaias nervosa
ATATATATATATATATATGGGTGTTTTTTGCTAAATATTTTTGGTACGAATCTGTTTCTAACATCTGCATAAAAGGGGCATTGTCAAACAAAGTGATAGCAATCTTCTATTATACGTTGATTTTGGTGCGGGGGGGGAGATGCCATTATTCCATCTTTCCTATAGCTAAATTATGAGCGGAACGACGGTGTCTGCTTAATGCATTTTGTAGATGGGTAGGTAACTTAATGATTATATAAACCTGAACGGAAAAAAGTATCATAACCTTTATTATAGAGACATGCCCTGTGTGATTTATTTACGTCTGAATTCCAATCCTGAATTAAATTGTCTTAAAGACGTCTGAGATTCAACAAAAATACTTTTTTCATTTCCTACATCCTGTGCCAACCAGCCAAATCCATATCTGAATAGTAGGTCTTCAACTCTCGAAACTCATGTAATTTTACCGGACTCGTCATTCTTTCAGCATAATATAATATTGTCTTGGATATTGGCTACCACCCATTCCATACTACCTAAAAATCCAATATTTGATATATTTACTATAATAGTTAACACAAAGAGGTAGTACTCGACATTTTAATTCTGTTTTCTTCCTAATAAAGCTTCTAAAAATGGTACTAGGAACTGCCTCGCTAGGCGTTCAGCAATAAGAGGTTAGTGTTAGGACTGGTCAGCCTGGTGTCAGGGATAATGTGACTGGGTGGGACATCATGCAACATGTCTGCGGGATAATGCTCCAGTGCAAACTGCCACACTACAGACACCGTAGCTATATGACTAAAAAATTTTTAAAGTTACATTAAAAATCCAAATCACACACACACACACACATTTGATTAAACGTAAAGTATTCATCTGCAAAACCGTCAAATTGACTTTCTGACTTCCCCAAGTTTGACAAAAGGCGCAGATGTCAAATCTTGTGATAAACGACTGGAAGTTAGATTGAGATTTATATTTGAACAAGCCTTCAGTATTCAAAACACACATGCGTATTGGTGTTTTCGCATGCTGAGTGTGATGGCTTTGACCGAATTCCTATTTATGTATTGGTTTTTGCGGCGTTTCAGGTCTAGCTAGGTGCTGAATGTCGTTCTTGTCCGTGGGCGTTCCGCTGTTATCATGTGGGTTGTGGTAAACAAATCCATGCGCACCGACACGTGTTTGGTCAGATAGTGCGTAGGCTCTATTGTATTTCCCGCCAGATTTTCGTCGAGTTTTCGAATGGCATTCAGTTCACCATTTGGTAAACTGCACAATTTTCCGTCTGTAATCTGTTTATAGAATGAAGGATACGCCATTCGATTGTTGTTTCTAGCTTTTATCATGAATTGTACCAACGCCCTAATATCGTCTCTCACGTTCTAGGTGTATTCTTTGGTGACGGAGTGGGGATTTGACCAGTTTGTATCTTTTTCTTTCTGTTTTTTTTTTCTTAAGAGTTGACTGCACATTTTATTTATGTTTAAGGTTCGCAAATTTGGCAATTATTGGTCGTGACTTAGTACCACTTCCAATCCTATGTGTACGGTCTATCTGTACTGCATCAGTATTCATCTCAAGGACATCCCGCATGTAAGTTTAGATTTTCTCCTCGCTCTATTCCCAGGTTTCTTGCTCATTCGGTTCATCGAATCCACACAATAATAGGTTATTTCGTCGGGACTAAAATTCCAATGGTCACTGCGTTTTCCAAGGGTATGAAAACTGCGCTGCAAGTCTCATAATCTTCCCGCAGCCGTTCATATTCGCAGACGTTAAAATTCTTCCCTTATCTGTCTAAATAAATTGTAAACTTTGCCATTCAGGCTCGAATAGTTACGACTGAGTGATCTCAGTTCTTGCTCTATACAAGATAAAACGACCATAACATCAACCTCGCCATGCTCAGAAACACTTTATCCTCGCCGACAATACTATCTCCGTGATCCCTACCAGTATCTATAGCTAAATCACCATCTGTGTTAACAGACAACCTTATCTGAGAGGGTTCTTTGTAAGCTCTTTGTTTCTGAGCATTTTGTTTGGGGCCTGGGTTATGAGAAGAAAACCGAATGGAAACAAGAGCCTAATTATGCAATTTTCGTGACTCACAGAAACTTTCAAATCTTACATTCTCACTTTCCTCTTGTCCGGTTGTATGAAACAACCTACCTTACATTTCCAAACTTCTGTAGGGATTCCTATTTTCATTCAAATTTGTTGATTTTACTCATATATATATGATGTGAAGAGCTGTGTGGTTACAGGTCATAGTTTAATTAGCGCAAGCTGGTAGGGCATGTGGGTGCGTTGAAATGATGTTCTCGGAACGATACATACGTTCAATGACTGCTATAATCGGAATTTAGTGTACTTAATCACTGATATAGAAAACAGTTTTGCTTCTAAATTCATCACTGTTTGATTAATGTTTATAGACAGAAGAACATGTACTAAAATATAATTCAGTCGCTTGTTGACGTGCAGATGGATTCGTATCGGGACTTTTTATTGTAGTTGGGCGGTCAGTTTTGTACATGTGTTAAATTCTTTTACTCATGTGTAAAATTCTTGCTCAAGTGTGCTAAATTCGCTTTATATGTGTATTAAATTATTTATTTCACATATGTGGAAAACTATTTCAAATATGTAAAATTCTTATTCACGCATGTGAAATAAAGTCACATTAATTTACATATGTAAATAAACAAGAACCCGCACTAAAACGGCTTTCCATACTACTCCGATGTTTTGTTTACCCTTGGTTCAGGTGAGATTCCAATGGTATCAGTGGTTCTTCCCAGGGTTTTACTGGGTTCATCCTCCATTAGTCGTGTATAGCCTATCACGTGCTGAAAAATGTCGTAAAAAGTCAGAAGACAAACAAACTTCATGACTCTTTCTTTTCATAATAGCACTAGACGGGTCAACGTCCCGTCCCTATAGAAATGAGGTGATATGGTTTTTTATTTATTTATTTATTCGTTTGTTTTCATAATAATCAAGTTCACCAAGCACCCAAACAAGAATTAAATGGTTAACCCATTTTTCTGGGCACAGCACTAGAACAATCACCTCAGGATAACTTGTACTGACTGACAGTCAGGAGAACTAAATATTACACATCCGGGGTTGCACCAGACAGATCTTTGTAAACAATAAAATGTCTAGGATGGGTGGGAGTGGTTTATTTTTTCTCACGTGAAAAAGGTATAAGACAAGGGGAAAATTTATCTCCGTTCTTGTTCTTCTTATTCATAAACGAATTAGAATATCTTTAACTAGTAAATGTGTGTAGAGGATGCGCTGTACCGTCTGAACATACTGACATAACATAACATATATATAACCTTCCAGTTCCTCGTACTCGTCCCCCGTGTATTAGTCAGAAAGAAAGACGGGACAAACCGTTTTTGCATTGCCTTTCAGCAACTGAACAAAATCACCGTGTTCGATGCAGAACCAATGCCAGACATAGAAAGCTTATTTTCAAAGTTGGCAGGTCATAAATACATTTCCAAGTTAGACCTTACCAAGGGATATTGGCAGGTACCAATCGCTGATAAAGCCTGCGAGTTAACGGCATTCGCGACCCCCAAATGTCTTTAAAGTTATGCCTTTCGGTTTAGTCAACGCCGGTGCATCGTGCGTTCGTCTCATGCGCAAACTGTTAAACGGTATGGAAAACGTCGACAGTTTTGTAGATGATATCTTTGTTTATACATATACTTGGGATGAACATGTTAAGGTATTAAGAGATCTGTTCGATAGACTTCACACTGCTAATTTTACAGCTAGGCCCACCAAATGTAGTATAGGATATTTTAACCTAGAATGTTTGGGCCATCTTGTAAGTGGACTAGGCCAGTTGAAACCCCACCCAGACAAAATAGGAGCAATCAGAGATGCACCTAGACCAGAAACCAAGAAACAAGTAAGACCTTTCCTAGGTTTGATTGAACTCACTATTTGTAACAAGATAACAGGGTTTGATTTCGGATTTATAACAGAACACTTTTGATGGTGATACAAATACAATGTTTATTGATGAATGACTTGAATGAGAAAAGAATTATGATTAATACGTGCGTGTATAAGATCCAAATATTGGACAAAATTAACACAATCCGCACGAACCTAATAATGCAATAAATCTAATAACAAATAAATAACCTTGCACAGTACAAGGACAAAGGTGAACGATTCACAGTAATTTCACACGACGTAAAGAATGATGTGTTTTACTCAAAATAGTAAAAAAATGATGTACTTTACTCATATAGTAAAATGATGAAAACAAAATGACTGATATCATACAAAATATCTTTACGGTCCCAAAACACTGGGTATAACAAACCCCAAAATTAGCCCACGGCTAAAAGATTACATGCATGGAGTAACACAAAACACTCCGTCACTAGCACACTTGGCTGCCAGTCATACTGGTCTATCAAGCAGTCAGCATTTCATGTAGTCACCGACCATCATTCAATTCCTTGGTCAATCCAGCAATCAGCGCCCACCAATTCGGTCAACAACGCCCGATCACCTGCTACTCGACCAGCAACACTGCTCACTCAGCTCTACGGCTGCTATGGTCAGCTTTACAGCTGCTATGATCAACTTCTATGGTCTACTCCACAGCTGGTACCTCGTCGACTCCGATCGGCTGAAAATACATCTAACACCTTGTACTATGCATGACACGGGCATATACGATAACACGTAATGACGTTATATACGGTAAGCTATACAAATTACAATATCGGAACAAAATTACCAAGCAATAAACAGGTTCAGAAGTGAACCTACCCGTGTCCGATAAGAATCCTGTGGTACTAAACGTTTCTTAAAAATACAACTTAATATTGCTAATATAAAGCTCTTGCTAAGTTACAAACAAGAATAGAAAATATTTGCATTGTACTACGTAAGCCGGAGTTACATAAAACATACAAAAATAAACGTGGTAGTACAATAGTTATAACCTACAATATACACAACAAATTAATAAATAACTTACATACCTCTACAGCTGAAGATGTGCAAGTCCTTAAGTAGACTGCTTACTGACAAGACGTTCCGTAATGTAAAGATTTTAGTCTCCTACGGTGAGGCATTTATACACAGACGATGCAGACTATATCGTCTGTGCGCTGAAAGTATTCGGTTTTTCCTATCGAGAGCACTTCGCACGTGCGGCATAGGATGAACCGAACTCACTGTTTCCAAATAATGTACAATATACATAAATCACCCTCGGGTATCGATGTACACAAAAAACGAAACCCGAGTACATGTATTTAATAAATAAAGGGATTTATACCATTCCGTGAAAGGGCTTTGGTCTTCAGAATGTCCAGAGCGTGAAAAAAGAAAACAAGTGTCAAAAGAGACAAAAGTCAAGATACCTATTATCATTGTCGAGAGAATGGACATTGGTCTTCAGACTGCCCTAAGAAACAACAGGAGCAGGAGATAGAGAGGGGTTCCGAACAGGAAGAAGAGAAAGGCTTGTTCTGCTTCTTTTTGGTGCTGTAAAAATTTCTCCAATTCTTCTTTCTGTCTCTGTTTATAATCCTCGACGTGTGGTAAAGAAGGCGAAAGGGCTGGTACCGGAAGAAATTCTTGCGAAGAAGAGAGAAAATCCGTTAAATTCCATTTAAAATCGACCTCTTTTGGAAGTAGACTTGTGTTGACTTTGGTAGCCGCTGCTATACCATCGCTTCTCGTCTCCACGGCCGGTGCACCCCAATTCATCGTCTTCTTAGTTTCCGTCATGTTTCAAAAACAATGTCGCATTGATTCACTGCGTACAGACGCTAGCGCACATATATATAGGGAATGTGATGTCACAGGCAGCTCTCTTCGGATTGGAAGACAGACTCCGCGCGGTGGCTGAATTTTGTAACGCGTGTTTGGATTGGTGAAAAATCTCAATCCGTTTCGATCCGCTCTTCCACTATAAATAACCGTGGTTCACTTCATTCCCTTCACCTGTTCTCGTCACAAGATGTGGACAAACGTTGAATCATCTACTCTCGTATCGTCGATGCTGTTCTGCACGGACTTGCCCATGTATGTCAGATCATCATGGACAACCATAAAGATCACCGAGACGAGCGTTTGGAAAAGAAGGATCTATGTGGAGAGACAATGCTGTCTGAAGCGAGTCCTCATCTACGGACCAGAGGTTAGACGAAGTTTAAGGAAGAGAATAAGATCTATGCGATGCCCTCTATGTTAACGGAATGATGTTAACATAAAAAAAAACACAGTCCCTTTTCAGGGCCACTCCACTGCCTCGAAAAAATTTATTCTCTCTTTTGCCTAAATATTTTTTTAGTCGATTTTATATTTTAGGTGTGATAGATTGATGTTCATGAATCTATGTATGTGTTATATATATATATATATATATATATATATATATATATATATATATATATATATATATATATATATATATATATATATATATATATATATATATATATATATATATATGTATTTGTCTCTACCTAGGGTAACGCGTATTCAGGTCAGCCTCTTGCAACATTGTTGCCAGTACTGTGACGTCACCCTACCTGTTTCATTCCTATTGATCCTAGACAGGCCCAATCCATTAGTGCTATACATTCCCTATGTTAAATTTCCCATGTTAAAGTCCCATAGACCCCATAGTGCCGCGACACCTTTTTGACTGGATTTTCCATAGACCCTATAGTACCCCACTATACTACTTAGGTTTCCCGTTGAAATTAATGTTCCCTATAATTAAAGACATTGCCCTCTCTGTCAATCTAAAGATATAGGGACGAATATCACTATCTACTGTCATGTTCTTATTTTCATGATGAATGACAAACATCTATATCTCATTTTTGCGCATCCAGACTAACGTTTATGAATATAATCAATTAACGAATACTGTACAGGTAACGTACGAATCTTAGAAAAAAAATATATATGTATGGTTGTAGATTGTGTTTTCCAAACTTGTAATCCTTGTTGAACATTATGTAATAATATCACACGCTATTTCTATTCCTGATCATTCTCTTGTATACCTCATATGTTGTAGCCTTTACAACCCGAGTGCAATAAAGTCTTGTCTTCTCTCATCCGTCCCTATACAACCCAGGTGACTGACCATCGTACTAACTGATAAACATTTTCCCCAAATATTTGCTTTTAAAATGAGGCTAGGTAATGACCGCGGCAAAGTCAGTTCAGCAAGTGTCTGCCACATTCAACAGTCCTAACGAGAACTGTCAGAAGTGGAGAATAATAGATGAATAAGATATCGCGGCTATTGAGACTTGCGGAGGCCAGCAATGCATCTGTGTATTCTCTGTTTGTAGAAGTTTCACCTGTAATTGAACAGTATAAAATACGAGCAAATTTCACTGTCATCAATTATCCTTATTTTGTATGTAATGCCCTTTAACATTAAATTCTATATAAACAATTGAACTGTAAATTTCTATCAGAAAGAATTTAAAGTTGCAACTTTGGACCACAGCTTTCAATCCGATTTGATAGCGAACGTATTATCATTAGTTTCCGTATTTAAGGTATACTGTTAATGAGTATGTTCATTTTGTGATTAAAAAATTTAAATATGCATTTTACATACTTCGTGTTGAAAGAGTAATGATGTTGATTAGAATCTTCGTATTTAATATACATCGACAACATACCTACGAACAAAAAAAAAGGGAATAATGAAAAATAAGCTGATTGTCAAACTAGAATAAAATGTCCAGATAGATATCCTTCTACCCGTTAAAAAGAACCTGAAATAAAAGCACGAGTTACTTTTTCTTCCATCCATCAATAACAATCATTAATTGTTAAAATGTGTACAAACTTTCATTCCATATCAATTTATGCACTGAATTCTGAATACATTTCTGATTGCGAACGATGGGATATGCTCTGTTTGGAGAATGAGTGGATTTTAATTAGGACCCGCTAGGATAATGTTCCGACAGATATGTCAATGAAGGGTTGTGTGTACCGGGGATTGATAAGGTTGAGACAAGCCAGGGGCAAATTTTGGGAAATCTTTGGCCATTTGAAATAGGTGTCATAACATGATATTTTCCAGAATAGTTATTAATAAATGCACACTATAGAGAATTATTTTGACTTCGATGGGCTTGTTAAGTTTTTGGCGGTTAGAGAAAATTAATCTTGTATGGTTATGCTAAACGAGGGCGGGAAGTGCGTTCCTAGACAAAATCCACTAGCTTAAGTAATCTCTGTCGTGAAATTAGTCAGTCCAAGTTTTTCTGTCGAAGCAAGAACATTGGTGCAAGCTTTACTGTATAGTAATATTATTCATATTTGCCAATGTATACGGCACATCCACAATGTTTGCCCTGGCAATACTTTAACTTGGAACTAAGTAAAAATCATTGAGAACAAGCCTGGATTGAGCGGTGGTGGGGTGGGGTGTGTGGTAAGGAATCGATCTACATCCGTACGCACAAACCAACGCTGAACAGAGACTGGGCCCGTTTAAACCTGTCGCATATCTGGGACAATCTGTTAACAACGTTCACCATTCCATCAAGCGATGTTAACAGTCAGTAGAGATTAAATCAGTCTGTTGATTAAGTCCTTAGCGGGAGGACGAAAGCTTAGCTTTCTCTATATTGTTTGTGTATGCTGGTTGAAAAGTTAAAAATATTGTCACATATGAAGCAAGAACTTCTTGACTCCATGGAAGTAGAAGTATTCTCCCGTTATAATTTGCCCAAGACACGGGTGTGTGTCTGTGTGTGTGTGTGTGTGTGTGTGTGTGTGTGTGTGTGTGTGTGTGTGTGTGTGTGTGTGTGTGGAAATATGAGAGAACAGGTACCAGAGAAGACACAGTGGGAATTCTCTGTGGATAAGAGAGCGAAGGACCGGGAAGCACAAGGAAAAATAGCTCCATACCTGCACCATGTAACGGGAAAGGACAGGAGACAGCCAAATTACGGTTCATGACCCGAAGAGGCTAGAGAGAGAGAGAGAGAGAGAGAGAGAGAGAGAGAGAGAGAGAGAGAGAGAGAGAGAGAGAGAGAGAGAGAGAGAGATTGATACAGTGATATGGAAAGGACCAGAAGCAATGATTGAGGTTATACTGACATGCCGACAATTTTAGTTTGATCAGTCACTCGATACTATGATGAAATTTGTTTTATCGGTATAAAAGAACGGCTAATTGGATTTCGCATAAATTTTGTAATTATATTTCTAAGAGAACATGTATCATTCAAATGCCATGTTCAATTTCATTTTGTTTATGTAATTGTTTAAGCTGCTCGTGTTGTTCTGTTATATATGTTTGCTCAGATCTGTTATTCCATCCATTAATTTCATATTTTTTTTAATGTTATTAACAGAGAGAGAGAGAGAGAGAGAGAGAGAGAGAGAGAGAGAGAGAGAGACTTATCTGCTATCCAAACGTAAAATCGGTTTGAATTTAAGTTCCTGAACAAATTGCCTTAGGTGAATATACAAGAAACTTATTCACTTCATTTGAAAACTGTTACATGTTAGTGCCGTTACAAGTCTACGTAGGCCCGATATCATCTCACCTATTAATCTCCATTTCTGACAGTTTCAAGTCGGGACTGAGTGAGATAGGCGTCGGCTTAAACTGTCATTGCCGAGGTCATTAACCAGCAGATTTTTTTTTTGTACTGAAATGAGTTTGGGAAATCTCTACCAGTTAGTGCGAAAGGTCAATCACCTCAGATGTGAAGGACGTTGATCCCTCTAGTGTAACAATACGGTTTAACATTTGGCGCTGACTGACTGTCAGTGCAAGCTATCTTGAGGTATTTGTTCTGGAGCTCTGTCCGAAAAAAAAAATTGGTTAACCTTTTAATTGTTGTTTGGGTGATTGGGTGACCTTGCTTATACAAGAAACACATTTCGTTTAAACCCTGCAGTGGGAAGGTAAAAAAACTCAGTTGCATATGGACGGGACATTGACCCGTTCAGTATTATGATGTAAGGAAACAGTCTTCCATAGTCTGTTTGTTCACATATGTCGAATAATTTATTACAGAACTATGAAAACGAATTTCACTCATATGCACAAGAATTATACACACGAGAACAATAATTTTACATAGGTACAAAGACCTTGATTGACATATGTGAATATTTTTTCGTATACGTGAACATATTTACGTATCTGTGAAACATTTATTACATATGTAAATGAATGATCTTATGTCGATTTTTTGCAAAGAAATTTAACCGATCTCAAAATGAATTTTACCCACCTGAAAAAGAATTTTACCCATCTGAACAAGAATTTTACGCATCTAAACAAGAATTTTACCCATCTGAACAAGAATTTTACATATATGTGAAAAAGTCATGTATACAAAACAAACCTCTATTTCACACGTTTTCAATCTTTTTTACATGTCAAATAGTTTTTGTCACATATCAGAAATAGATTTTTTTCCTGACACGTGTAAATATTTTTTTCACCTATCTGAATTTAATTTTGATTTCTCGACACGTGCAAATAGGATTTGTTCACAGCTTTGAAATGTGAAATATCAATTTCCTTTTTACATATGCAAACTAGTTCCACTTTATTTCACATATTTGAAAACCAATATCACAAAATGGTAGCTGACATGTATGAAATAAATACTTTTATTACATATATACATAAGAATTTCACACATGTGATAAAGACTTTTTCATGCATGTAAAATTTCTACGTAAGCGGAAATTGTGTGCACATATGCAAAATTATGTTTGTGTGTTTATGTGTGTGTGTGTGTGTGTGTGTGTGAGAGAGAGAGAGAGAGAGAGAGAGAGAGAGAGAGAGAGAGAGAGAGAGCGAGAGAGAGAGAGAAAGCTCTTTATATCAAATATAAGTTCAACTTTTGTTTCGTATATAAAAACTTAGTTTTCGCAGGTGTAAAATAGTGTTTTAATGTCGTATGTGATCTAGAATTTATGCTAAAAAGGCTTGTCATAGAATAGATATTTTGGCCTCTCCATATGTTCTGTCACAAGCGCAAAAACACGCTCGTGATATTCTGATCACTTACATAGATAAGTAGTCTAGGTCACCCGTACTGCTTCGTTTTCATCGCCATCCATGGGATAGATAAACTGGGGGTGGGGCGGTGGAAGACGAAGTGAAAGAAAAACGAAGTTGGTTTTGGGCTTTGTGTAAATGTTGATTAAGAGCATTTAAATTAATTAAAGACAACAAAGCATTCCAATTTGCGAATTTAAGGTAAAGAAAAGTAAAATTCATATCAGGACGAATGTTCAAGAACAATTTAGTTGTATGCAAGCCTGGCGTGTTTTTGACGTCATATTATGATGTTATAATCTCACTCTATACGGCTAAAATCAAATGTATCTGTTTCATGAAAACAAACTGCAACGAAGGAAATTTTTACTGAGTATTTTTTCTAGACATCTCTAAATTCTAAGTACAGATATAGTATAGGAAAGTCGAAGGGAAAGAATAAGGAGTTGAAAAATTGACTATTCAATGCACTTTAAACAGACGAATTGGCATTTTTCTGCACAGAAGAGGCCTTGAAACATCTGCAAAAATGCAGTGACGTCAATGCCAAAAAGTCATGAAGTACAAATGCCATTTTTTTCTGAGTGGAAGAGATTAATTGATCATACAGACTAATCTTTTAAAACTTCGACTGAATTCTGCATATAATAATAATAATAATAATAATAATAATAATAATAATAATAATAATAATATAGGAACAAGAAATATGTCTACATTCTGGTGTATTAACTATTTGGTCCTCGCTACATCTGAAGTGATAAAATAATTAGTAAAAGAAAATAAAATGTATTTGAAAGAAAAATCTTCAGAAGAATAAATAAACACAAGGTTTTTTTTTAAAGAAGACCTACAGTATATGTAATCACATCGATGTGTCTACATGATCAATATACACGTATGTGAGAAATTGAAAGTAATTGTTTAATAAATTAAAGACAAGTCTGCATACAAACACAATTACAAATACTACTGTTATGTAGATGTCTGGGGAAGTCAAAATATACTATTTGCTTACTGTACAAAATTTCAATTTGTGTGCCGACGACCGTGGAAAATAAAATATTTTCTTACTTTACAAGATTTCAGTTGGTGTGGCGAAAATTGGAAGTAAAGACAGAATATTTGTTTTAAAAAATCATAAATTTCCCTTCTTCTGAGCTTCTTTAGATCTGAAATACTTAGGTGATAAAGAACGGAATTTGATTAGAAAGCAATTACAATTTACCAATGCTGAGTAAGTCTATGTACCCGAGAACCATACGGAATAACGCAACCACTCTCCCAGTTCGATTACATAGAACGTTATACTTCATCCCGAGAATAATACCTTTCTTTTCATCTTGTACAAAAAAAAACAAAAAAAAAAAAAAATAATAAAAAAAAATATTAAAAAATCCGACTGATACATTGGATTGCGCACATGACCATACCTGCCTAATATTACACTGCCCCATCCTCGGAGTCAAATCTTTTCAGTAATATGGAATACACCTTTTGTAATGGACAGCTACTCAATGGCGAGGAAAGTGGGGGAAACAAAGAAACAAAACATTTGCCCAGTAGAAGTCGTATAATCTTCGTTTATAGTCCTTAGGATTTTAATTGTCAATTAAGATCAATTCAATAACAAATTTGATTATTATAATTGTGTTCGTTTTAAGTAAGGTAGCACATTACACTTAAACATACTCAACAAGTCGCGGTAGCTCATTTGGTAGAGGACTCCGATACTAATGATATGGTAGAATGGGAACCAGTCTCGAAATGGGTGGACTTCTAATAGAGTGTATATGGGTCGAATTAAGTCCAAAAATAATCCAAGAATTAAAAATAGAAGTCCTAGTAATAAAAGTCCTGAATGAAACTGAGTTCGAGTCCCGATGAATCCGAAATGGAAGACGATGACGTCTGTTGTGGTCAGCGAAGTCCTGATGTGTCAACAGTCTCTTGTTGGATCACAGAAACTATTATTCCAGTTTCGAATTCAGTATAAATTCCAGTGAATGTCTTTATCCAAGAATTATATCAGAGCTCTTATGTATTTCCAGGGAAAATAATCACTCGAATTCAATAATTTGAAGAAAATAAAATTCAACCCAAACTGGTCACAACAAAACACAACTTAACGTGTCAAATGTTTAAGCCCAACTGACAAACCTCTATCAAAAACAACAGCTGTACGACTTATTAAGACGCAAAACAGATTCCGGGATGAGGGTCAAAAGTTCATCCCTCTGGAAAAAATAGAAGTTTGTAACAATTGATACATGCTACTTGTCACGTAATCAAGGTATGACCTTGACTTAACTTAATGATTCTTACTCTGAGAAAGATAAAAAAAAGAAAATAAGTTGTTTACCAAAACCGTCACTGATTTTGAAACGAGGTCAGAAACTAGATACAATGTTTCTATTATTAGTTGTTTATAAAAATAAAAAAAAAATATTTTGGACAATGTCAAATTCAGTAAACAATATTACATTACAATAGCATGTAATGGAATAAAAAAAATTAAACAAACAAACAAACAATTAAATTAAATATACATAACAAGTCTTTGTAAAACATATCAAAACTGACTTCAACTCTGAATATTTTCAAAAATCCTTGTGTAATCATAAACATAGACCAACTCTGACAAAACTCCAGGTGTATTCTCATAAACTGAGAACTGAATGTAGATGTTGAAACAACAGAATTGATAATAGTGAAAGATATTGTATACTGTATAAGAACCATGATACTGAAAATGAATAGTGTGTGTGTGTGTGTGTGTGTGTGTGTGTGTGTGTGTGTGTGTGTGTGTGTTAATTTACGCATAAACTTAATTAAAAAGTATTTCTGGAACAAACTATCCTTGTATAATTCATTCAGTTGTTCATCACGTCTGGTAATATAAAACCAGTATTTAACCTAGCTAAACTGGTTTATGACTTGTTTAAAATGGGATATAGATTATTGTTATTACAGTGAATGCTTATATTTGTTAATGCTCTTTTCAAGCGTTTGTTGCTGTTTCATTTTTTTTTGTTTTGAGTTTCATTTTTTTGTTTTGAGTTTCTGTTTAAAGCTTATAAAGAAATAAATTGTTTGTTACTAAACTTGTTGGTTTCGCGTCTTTCTGTTACTTAGTTTAAGACCTACAGTCGTAGCACTATGTACAGTGTAGTCAAATCACTTGTCTTAAATTGGGGTATTCGTAGTGCCTTGTTTGAGTATGGAATAGGTTTGATAAAAGCTGAAGTGTTATCACCAATACTATTTTCGTGATTCATTGAAGATATGGAAATATCGTTACAATCTACAGGAGATATATGTATAGAGTTAGGCGAGTTATCTTTATTATTGACACTGATTTTCTTTATTTTTACGCTGTTTGCGAACGATTTAGTTTTACATTTCAAGAAATATTGAGGGTTGACAAATGCTCATGGATAATTTGCACGACTTAATAAATGGAATCTAAATATTAATCTGGATAAAGTACAGTTATGATAGACAAGATGAATTATGAATACAACCGGGAGTAATAATGACGTGGTGGAAAGTTGTAATTACCTTGGACTTGTTTTCTTGAGCAAAGCAATATTCTCTAAAGATCAACAACACTGGCTGACAAGCAATAAAGGCAATGAATATGTTGTTACGAATCTATGGTCTTAAACTAAGTAACAGAAAAGAGCGAAAACCAATAAGTTTCGTAAAATTCAACAAAAAATGTATTTCCCTATAATACAAAGCGAACATTTAAAAATAACTTACAATATTGTGAATTAAATCCTAATAGTCAAAAATGTTCTATCACAAGTCCAAATGTATAAAGTTCCAACTGAATTGCAGTGGTATTCCAAAAATGTTCCAATATTGAATGTGTTGATGTGCCTGTGGTCTCGAACGTAGTAATGTGCCAACGGCCTGGATTGTGGCGATTTGCAAAAAGTCTTTTGTTGTATCACAACGATATAATCCAAAAATGTCCTTGTCTGAATTCACTATAGTTCCAAATTAATGTTTCTTTCCAAGAATATTATTGATGAACCGTTTGTATTTCCAGTGAATAATAATTTGAATAAATAATTCACCCAAATGAAAAACTGAACACAACAATATGACTGATTCATTCAGATTCAAGATGTTAAGGCAAGAATGAGAAATTTCTCAGGTAAACAACATTATATGCAATATTAAGACGCAAAATAGAACCAGGATGAGGGTTAAAAAAAGTTCATTTCAAGAACATTTTAAGCTGTCAACGAGATAAGGTCTATTAATAAAATTATTATAAAGAACATAGCAAACATCAGGCAAAACAGATTTTCCGTTGGGGAATTCCATTATCAAAGATTCAGATTAAGATAAACATGTTCACCTCCATTGATAATGATCGATAATATTTAATCGATACTCAGAGAAATATTAGCTATGTATTACGTTGCTTACAAAATCAATGTCGCTAGTCAGGTACACAGTGAACTTGATTTTGGACAAGGTCAAGTAAAAATTTATATAACATATAATCATTAAGAAAAGCAAATTAACTATGCATACAAAGCTTATTTGTAATTTGAAAAAAATCATATTTAATTTTAATTAATGTTTGAAATTTTTTATATTTATGTTGGTTCAGTTTTGAATTGCGCATCAGAGGAATAGGGTTTTCACCAGGCCAACACGACTGAACGTGTACATTTATGGTTTTCAAAATATTTGTTAAAAATATAAATATCTAATTCTATACGGTGAACTTGGAAGAATCAAATTTAAACATTTAAAGCTCGTTAAGTTAGTTAAATATTGGTTTAGAATTAACAATTCTGCAAATATTATAGTAAAGGTCATAAGGGTCATGTAAGCGCATTTACTGGTATAAATTTAAAAATTAATTTCAGTTTTAAAATTTAATCTAACAAAGTTTAATCAGTCGTAATTTTTGAGTGATCTGCACAATAATTGTCATAAAAAAATTTCTATATGAAATTATCAATCGCTATGGACTTTTACAGTAGCAGTTCGGCATCAGACTAGATTAAGAAAGTTGATGTTGGATTGAACTATTACTAGTGCAGGGGGAATCAAGGAACAGTCACGTGAACAAGAAGTTGCGTGCATTATCATTCATTTCCTTTATGGATGTTCAACTATGAATGGGAGAGAGGAATAACATACATTTTTTGCAAGTACGTTTTATTTTTAACTTGTACATATGACATTTCTTCAAAATTATTGTTTAGCATAATGCAAAATTTTAACTAAAATAAATCAGACTTGATAGTCGCGTTTCTACTGTCTTTTACGTGTATGAAGGAAGATGTTTTTTGGGAAAAGTAGGTATTATGTATGAATTGAATATAAGACACGACATATCATAGAAAAGATATATACGAAATTACTTAATTGCCTCCAATTTATTGGACTTGTGTGCCGTATTTTTTCCTGCCGGTGTTTTCCCGAGCTTTGTTTATAAATGATGACATTGTGGCGTCTCTGTTTATATTTGTAGTAGAACTTCTTCCCAACAGCGGGCGTTTTCCCTGTTAGATCATACCGCGCGACAGAAACCGGATGAAACAGGATCACCCAGCTCGGTGTTTGCGTCTAAAATCGTCAATTTACGTTATCACTGAATTTGCCCTTAGCATTTCTCGAGGAATTTATACAATAATCTTTAGAGGAATTTTGATGGACAATGAGCGAAATAAAGTGAATAAACGCCATTTAGAGGTATGTAAAATCAGATTCTCCACAATGACACCTACGGCGGCAAAAAGTGACTAAGAGCGCATACATGACATACGTGAGTTCCACCGAACACTGCATATAGGCAGTTATGTGTTGGAAATGGATTAAATAATAATATCTGTCGGGTTACACTCTTAAAACCGACTGTGTCAGATGTAATTTGGGTGAAGTGTGGATGTTTCTGATTCTGTAAATTGTTCTAAGTTTATTGCAATTTTTAAACAAAGAGTTGCAGATGCTTCTGTATCATACTGGAATAATAAGGTACACATTTCTAACAAACTGTCTATAAATAAACGTATACAAATTGATTTTGGTCTGGAAGATTATTTCACATGTCCATGTAATCATAAAGATCGATCAGCTTTGACATAACTCCGAGTGTCTTCCCATAATCTGAGAATTGAAACTGGGAGATAAGAAAGCAATAGAATCGATAGAAAAGACAAATATCGTATGTTCTGTGACAACCATGATATTGAAGATGGATATCGTTTTCTTACACCCCAACAAATACATTAAATTGCTAACTTCAAGTAATAAGAAAACAATATATTCACTAACGATTTGTTTATGAAGTGTTTAAAATATGAGATACCTTATTATTCAAGACTAATTTATTACAAAGATTGTGTATATTTGTCCATCCTCTTTGTAACAGAGTGAATTTTGCAGACGTCATTGTAGGTATAGCAATTTTAAATTGATGTATGTGATTTTGCACTGGATTAAATCCGTGACATGCTTAAGGATACTTGAACATCTGTTTAGGACTTGACTGATTACACTGGTCTACAGCCAAAATGCTTCCGAAATAAATGTAGTCAAACTTTACTAATTCTGGGTCACTGGGAACGAAAATGCTGCTTAAAATTGTTGATTGGTTCTAGTTTTAAAGATATAATACCGGGTGAGTATATACGACTCTTGACTATGGAAAGGCGGAGGATAAGTGAGTTATAAAGGGAAAGGATCTCAATTTAAACCAGAAATGAATAAAATACATCTTTGACTGGATCTATGAATATCTATGAATGGGTTTGGTGAGTACTTGATTTTTAGGCAAAACAATGAATGATTCAATCTGAAGACGGTATTGCGTCATACATGATATGAATTGCATCATGTTATTCCTAGAAGTCATGGATGAATCAATCATAACTAAGCTTACATCACTCTGCTGAACAAATTGCACTATATCAGCTCTAGAAATCATAGAGTGTCGTGCTATCTTATTTGTCAGCGTTTGCTTTTACAAAGGGACACATTTCCATTTTAGCCAAAGTGAGCAGAGATGCCTCATACTTGTGTGAACAACACAGATAACTTCTGCTATATGTTTGAGGTGAAGTGATTTTTGCATCACAAAAGCGCAGTATAACCACTATAGTTAAGATAGTCTATCACCTTTATTTTGGCTGCAAAACTGGAGATAAGGACAAGAGGTGGGCCCCACACATATGCTGCAACATTTGTGCAACAAATCTTAGGCAGTGGTTGAACAGGAAAAGGAAATCTATGCCTTTTTTAGTGCCAATGATTTGGAGACAGCCAACAGATCATATCAGCTATTGTTACTCCTGCATGGTGCCTCCAGTTGGGAAAGGTGTGTCAAAGAAGAAAAAGTGGACTGTGCATTATCCAAACATTCCATCAGTACCCCACGGAGAAGGTCTGCCGGTTCCTGATGCACCAAAATCATTCTCACTTGAGTCAGACGAGGAAGAAGAGGATGAAACTACTAGTCCTGAACCATCAATGTCACATGACCCATATTTTCTCCCATCCTCCTCCTCTGTACCACACCTCATAACACAAGGTGAACTGAATGACCTTGTCAGGGATTTGGAACTATCCAAGAGTAAGGCAGAGCTGTTGGGCTCCAGACTACAGCAGTGGAATCTCCTGGCAAGTGATGTTAGGATTTCCATGTTCCGTGACAGTCAAAAGGATCTTATCCCATTCTTCTTCATGGAAGGTAATCTTGTAGCCTGTAATAAAATCGATGGTGTGATGGCAGCCCTCAACATCGTTCATGATCCAGATGAGTGGAGAATGTTCATTGATCGAAGACGAGTCTTAAATCTGTTTTGCTTCATAATGGCAATGTTTTGCCATCAATGCCAGTTGGTCATGCAGCCCATATGAAGGAAACCTATGAAAACATGAAACAACGTTTGAGGTGCATAAACTATGACCAACATCAGTGGCAGCTTTGTGGCGATTTGAAGGTTCTTGCTCTCTTGCTTGGTCTGCAGGCTGGATACACAAAGTACTGCTGTTTCTCACCCAGCCAGACATTATTCTGTTATTTTCATTGTAAAAGAATCAGTGCATGTCTGGACATTGGCGAGATCATGTCATAGGGAAGTTGGAGACACTAGACTGCGTTCCGAGTGCTGAAGTTGTGCGCTCGTTAAAAGGACGGGAAAGGGAGTTCTAGGAACTTCGGACGAGATTCGAATAAAGGTTTCTGAGATAAAATATCTTCGCCTGTCTCACTTTCCTAACTAGGTGTCGTAAGATTTATACGTTATTATGTGCATTTAATTTAGTAGAAATTTAATCTTCCATGTATAGCTGAATTATCATCATGTCGCAATGTAGTGTATAGCGAATTAGTAGTATTCAAGATTAATGCATGTAGTTGTTAGGATAAATTCAAAGCGGATGGTGTAATATGCTACGATGTTGCATCGTGGTGCAGAACTGAATTCAATAGTGAGCAGATAGACCTTGTACTTGTTTGTATTTGAATATATAGTTGTGGATTGTGCAGAGTTAGGCGTTGCTGGCATTGTGCACGTACAAGTTATATGTGTTATTTATAATTTGTAAGGTAGGAAATGCGTAGGAATATTGTTGATGTTGATAGTTCACTATATATAGAATTAGGGATATGAATGTATGTATCAGAAGTCGTGATATTATTGTTGTTGTTATAGCCTTCATTATAGAACAAGCGTGTGTGGAATATTTAGATGTGAGTGTATGACTTGACCTAATGATTTAATTATCATTATGCTGATGAGAGATCTGTAAGAGTGTGTTAATTCTCCTGTGTTCGAACAAGGAGGCACAATTTTATGTCCCTTCTAATCCACGGGAAGCTTTCCAGGTGGGAACCGACGCCACCCGAAGATTAGAGAGGAGATGACGTGGAAAGCACGTGGAGATAGGCAGTTGTGCGAGGAAGGAGGGCCGGGAGACGGAAACGAGGCTACCGGAAGTATCGACAAGTAGGGCCGAGAGAACGGAATAGAATACAAGGCGGAAGTTACAGATGAGTAACATAGAAGGGATACGGGAAGGAAACATCCCGGCGGAAACGAGGCTACCGGAAGTATCGACAAGTAGGGCCGAGAGAACGGAATAGAATACAAGGCGGAAGTTACAGATGAGTAACATAGAAGGGACACGGGAAGGAAACACTCTCACCTTTAATTTCGCGGGTTGAAGTAATTGGCAATTTGGATAGAAAGTGTATTGATTGGAAGCAACTGCATTGAAAAATTGTCCTGTAATTGTGGAATACCATGATCTAGCTTATTGAATTTTTATACCTGTCACCTAATTAATTTTATATTTTAACACAGAGACTGCCGGCTTTGCTGACTGGGGGCTCGGAGCCATTTAACCTTTAAATTGTCCGTCCTTCACTGGGTTTAGTAATAATTCCGTATGGGGCACGTGACATTATATATACATAACAGTTTTTTGTCTTTTGTTTCATAATAAATTTTATTTATATAACTCTTTTGCTGTTTCTAAAGTGTTACATAAACAGGACAGGTGAAATATTATCATGTAAAGCAACCATAAAATATTAAAAGACCTAGGTTTACAATTTATGATTAAAACTCTACTATCTACACAGTATGCATAGACATAAAATGTAAAACGTTAAGTATTTGGAAACAGTAGTCAATCGGTTGTTTTAATTGTCATATTTGAATTCAGCACATCAAAATCCACAATAAATAGCTCATTTTATCTATGAAGCAGACAACTTCTAAAACATTGTAAACCAGTCTTATTAATTAGGTCCCGTTTGGTAACGGGGTTGAAAATTAGCTTTTGATGAACGAAATGGCCAAGATTGGAATGTTGAAGAATGATCGTTTGTACAGATTGAAATATTTGTTATAAGTTTAAATTTTGTAAAGATCTGCATAGGAAGGAGAGCGAGGAATGCAGAATTTTCAAAATCCTGGAGGGGCGTGTGTTAATATTTAGCGGCTAGTTAAACTTGAAATCCGATTGGGTAGTTAATAGTTTTTTTTGGGGGGGGGGGTTTTCCAGGATAAGTCACGTGTTTTGAAAATGACTTACACAGCAGAATCAGGCGGTCCAGTTTTTCGCGATCCTCGTAAAGGTTGTCCAAGAGGCGTGTAGCTGAGAGTCGATAAGAGACACCTATCCAGGTGCGTAAGGAGTCAGTTCTGCTAAAGAGCGAAGAGTGAACCTCAATGCTAAAAGGTACTGTGTCTTAATTTTCATAAATAATTTTTTTTTGTTATGAGTCTTAAGGTATGGGTTTACATTGGTTTGTCTTAAATGATAAACTAATCATGTATGCTACGAATTGCCGAGGAATTGTTAGTTAGCAATAGTGTGAATTTTGTTTGATTTATTTGTTTAACTAGGATTTAAAGTATTTTAATTTGAGAATTGGTTGCATTAACAATTGTAGTTGTGGGCTATACGGTAATTTACTGATTAGTGTGTGCATGTGTCCGCCATTTAGTTCAAGATAGTGATTAATATTAAACACTGCTGGAGCTTAATTGAGCGAGAGTGGACTATGGTAACGATCAATTGGTAATGGTAACCAGCTCTATTGTGGTAATACATTAATTTTCTTAAATTATGTTAATTGTTTATAGAAAGAGAGAAGCTCGCGTGTATGGAGACAAATACATCATTTTTTGTATTGAAGGCAACATTATGACCTGAAACCAATTTACAGTGGAGTGTCCGTTTTGAAACATGATATAGGCTTTTCTGAGTGTACTGGAGAGTGGAATATAAGCTGTTTCCAGAGAAACGGAATGAACGAAGAATTAGGCGGCAATTATTTTATTTTATCAGGAAACAGCTTCACGCCTAAAAGTAAAAGAATGAACGACCAGTATAAGAGACTGAACGACTAAGAGAGGCCACTTAAGGTTTTGGAATGCATAAATAGGCAAGAAGGAACCAAAGAGTGTTACTGTTCTAGTTGACCTCAACCGACAAATGCTGATTCCGGAGAGTGAACAGCAGCCACTTATAATGTTATAAAATACATGCCGGGCAATTAAAGTTCGAAACAATCACTCGAATTCGTGACAAACCTTGCTGTATCGATATAAACAGCATTTAAGAACTTTGAGTAACTTGACTTATTTTCTTTTCCGGTAGAGGTGAATCCTACAACAGTAAAATTTGATTACACTGTTGTATTCTGTATGCAGGGCTTGTGTTGTTATATCCAATGTCTCTGCTCAGATCTCCATTTCATTTCATTCATTAATCTCATATTAATACTCGCTCAATCCGGGCTATAACACTGTGGTCGATCATGCTCTAAACATCGATAACACCAAACACACGACACTGTCCTTTCCAGCTCTTGACGATTACCGTTTTTGAGATTCTGTTTAAAGTTGCACATTTAGCATCTGATAACCACGTAATCTTCTTATTGTTTGTAATGTGTACTATATAAGCATGCAAATACTCATGATAATAAACTAATGAGATGACGTCTTTCAGTGATGGGCCAGTTCGTCATCCAAACCAGGGAGTTTTCCATTGCAAAACAAATTACCGTCTTTCATAGATGGATCGGATCAGATTGACATCCAAAACAAAGGGTTTCCACATTGTAAAAACAATTGTCTTTTAGTGAATGATCAGGTAGTCATCCAAAACACAGGGATTCCAACTGTAAACAAAAGTTTCCTTCTTTCACCGATGGATCAGATAGTCATCCAAAACAAGGGTAGTAGTGAATGGGGCTTTCGTAGGGTCTATGGGGTCTTAATGTTAAATTTGGTCGTTTGTACTATAGGGTCTATGGGACTTCAACATTGTAGGTTACTCTAGGGTCAATGGGAATTGAACACAGGGAATGTATAGCGACAATGGATTGGGCCTGTCTAGGGTCAACAGGAACTGGAGAGGGGTGAAGTCACGGTACCGGACACTGGCAATAATGTTGCAAGTGGATGACCTCAATCGGGCGGAACAGTGTGGTGAGGGGCTGACCTGAATACGCGCTACTCTAGGGACAAATAGAGAGATAGACACAGAGACGTGGTTAGAGACAGGGATAGAGACAGAGACATAGACATATTACAAAAACATAGATTTATGAATATAAATCTATCTCACAAAAAAATCGAATAAAAACATTTTTAGGCAAGAGAGAATAGATATCTTTTCGAGGCAATGGAGTGGCCCTGAAAAGGGCCTTTGGTTTTTTGTTAACGCCATTCAATTAACATAGAGGGCATCGCACGGATCTTCTTCTCTCCTGAAACTTCGTCTGACCTCTGGGCAGTAGATTAAGACTCTTTCAGACAGCCTTGCCTCTCCACATAGATCCTTCGTTTCCAAAAGGCTGTATCAGTCATCTGGGTAATTGCCCATGATGATTTGACACACATGGGATAGTCCGGGTTCAACAGCATCGACGATAGGAGGATAGACGATTCTACGTTAGTCCACATCTTGTGAAGAGAACAGGCGAATGGAATGAGGTGAACGCAGTTATTTACAGTAGAAGAGCGGATAAAAACGGATTGGGTTCTTTCACCAATCCTACCTAACACGCGTTACAAAATTCAGTCACAGTGCGAAGTGTGTCTTCCAATCCGAAGAGAGCTGCCTGTGACGTCACATTCCCTATATAGGTGCGCTAGCGTCTGTGCGTAGTGAATCAATGCGACAGAGTTAGAACATGACGGAAACTAAGAAAACGATGAAATGGGGTGCACCGGCCGTGGAGACGAGAAGTGATGGCATAGCAGCGCCTACCAAAGCAAACACAGTTCTACTTCCAGAAGAGAAGCATTTGTTAAATTGGGATTTAGTGGATTTTCTCTCTTCTTCACAAGAATTTGTTCCGGTACCAGCACCTGCAGCACCTTCTCCTTCCTTACCGTACGTCGAGGATTTTAAACAGAGACAAAAAGAAGAATTGGAGAAATTTTTGCAACAGTAGAAAGAAACAGAAGAAACCTTTCTCATTCAACAGCAACAGCGAGAAGAAGAAGAGGGAAGAAAAACAAAACGACACGAAGAAGAAGAAGCAGAGAAGAAACAAGGTCTAGGAGAGAAGGAGGACGGTGAAAGTCAAACGGTGACGGTACTCTTGGACATTTTGGCAGAGTTAAGGAGTCTGAAACAAATGTATCAGACTTCTTTAAAACTACCCAAGAGAGAAAGACCTTCCCGAGCCAAACACTAGAATCCCGTCCATACTCCCACTACCCCTGAGATACCAACACTAGTGATTTCTACCAAATCATCGACAGTAGCAGGTCCAGAAGTAGGCCTCGTCCGTGGCAAAGAGATCAGCCAGTTAAAGCTCATTAATTCCCGTTCCTGAATTTGTTTTTTCAAATAAAAAATCCCACCCAACGGTCCTTTTCAGGGCCAGCCATCTCTCTCAAAAAGAGACTACTCAGTGTTTGCCAAAATCAATTAAAACTCGAAATACCTGTTTCCCCATGATGGACGTGTGTGAGTGCGTGAGTGTAGGTCCTTAATATAAATATCAAAACCAAGAGACACTTACATTATTCTGTGTCTTATATTTTCTGGTACAAATTTACAATCCACAACTTCACAACACATCACTTTAAAAAGTTCTTAGACTTCTTTGTTTTTCACTCTCTCCTTTGATTGAATTTCTTCACTGTCACAGGTTTTTCCTCTTCTTACTCACTTTCTTCTCGTCTTCTTTTCTTCTCTATCCTCTCTTTCTGGACGTGTCTGGGTTCTTCCTTTTCGGAGGATATCTCTTCTTCCTGCTCGGAACCCCTCCCTTCCTCCTGCTCTTTTTGTTTCTTAGGGCAGTCTGAAGACCAATGTCCTTTCTCTTGAGAATGACAACAGGTATCTTGACCTTTGTCTCCTTAACGCTTGTCTTGCTTTGACGTTGTGGACATTCTGAAGACCAATGCCCTTTTTTTGACAGATATAGCAAGTATCTTCACTCTTATCTCGAAAATAGGGGGAGTAATCCCTCCGCTTGTCTGAAGAAAACCTTCATATGACACCTCTCAAAGCTCTGATCAGAAGTTCGATCTATGTTGGCTCTTCCATCTTTCTGGTAGGATTGAGAGTGAAATGAATACTTGGAGGGAAGACACTGACTCTTTATATACGAAGACACTGGCCTTACATTGATATATAGGGGACCATGGCGTTTAAAAGGTAGTCATTTGACGTTTTGCAATCAAGATGAAACAATCGCATCATTTCGTGGAGAAAGGAGAAGAAAGTAAATGACAGAAAGGTGACATATAGCCTTGCACAGTAGCTGAAGTCTTGGGTCATATTCATGCCAGCGATTTCGAAGATGACATGAATGAGCCAGAATTCAGACCCAGAGAATCTACGTCAAACCAAAGTCCACCACCAGTAACCCCTGAAAACTACTACCACATTCGAGAGACGGATAAACGCTCCTCTAGAAAATTTAGAACCACAGCCTACACGTACACGGTGAAGTTTAAAGATTTCAAGTCCGACGTACCGATGGAGAAAACAGAGAAGAGTTCATCACCGATTTGTGGGATTCTTTGTTCACCACACTGAAACGGCAATGTGAAGCCAAAGAAGACGATCGCTTGACACTTTCCATTTATCACGACAGTTTGAAGTCCCCCTTTTGGATCGAGTTTAGCAGCACAGCAGAACTGACACCTTCCAAAATCATCGACAAGATTCAACACGTACAGCAGTCCAACGACAAGTTTCACATCACCGATGGAAAAGTGACACTGTACATGACCCACGTTTCTCTTACCCAAGGGACCGGACGCAAAAAGGTGTTATTGATGGACGACCTTCGTAGCATCAAGCGTAGTCTCGTCCGAATTAACAATCCTCAAGACAGGATGTGTTTAGCCCTTGTCATCGTCGTGGGACGAACGTATGCCGACAAGAACGACACGGTAGAATGGAAAAGAGCCTGCGAGAAAATTCAACAGTCGGACCGAGCCAAACAAAGAAGAGAAGCAGAACTCCTGTTACAGCAAGCTGGCCTATATAAAGACATACCCTGTGGCATTCCTGTAATGCAAACATTACAAGACGCCTTAGCTCCACTCTACGCCTTGAAAGTACACCCTCAAGAAGTTCGCGGTCTTCTGTTGTTTCGAGGCAAAAATTTCAAAGACGGAAAATACATTGACGTCTATCATCACGATGAACATTTCGATACCATTACCAGTATCACTGGATTCCTGGGATACAGTTATTACTGTGAGAAATTTGACTATGGTTATAACAATCGAGAGCAACACAAACATTGTGGATCGAAATACGAGGGATGTTTGGCCTCTAAACCCTGTCTTGACGAAGGACAACAACGAGTGCATTGCCCAACTTGTCAGCACACTTTTGTCAGCCCAACCTGTTACCACCAACATTTGAAGACGTATGGTTCACAGTGGAAAAGTGCTTGTGAACTCCTGAAGAGTTGTTCTGCTTATGGACAAGTCATACGTACCAATAGTACCAAGACTCACGTATGTTCAGGAAAGAAACGATGTCACATGTGTAACCACATCGAGGACTTGGAACACGAATGATACATTCAAAAATACCAACCCCAACAGGAGGAGGAAGCAGATTACCAGAAGAAGAAAGGCAATTTCAGTTTTGTTCGATTTCGAATGCATGCAAGAGACCGGTATTCACATTTCTAATTTCTGCGTGGCTAATCAAGCGTGCGAGAAGTGCAACCAATAGCCTATTTTTATTCATTGCCCTCACAGCAGCAAGATTCCTGGAGGACGTGAAAAAATCTTTCGAGGACCTAACACGCCAGCCGATTTTTCCCAATGAATCTAAGACCCTATCGACGAGACGTGGAGCCAAGAGGATATCGAACATTATGGAGATGCCATCGCTATGCCAAGGTGATGGCTCACAATTTCTTGGGATACGATGGACAATTTCTTCCGAAATACCATACGGAACAAAGCTCCGAACGTCCTAAAGTGACCTTGAACGGAGCCAAAATCATTTCCATGCAAGTGGGACAAGTGCAGTTTAAAGATTCGATGAGTTACTTGGCCATGCCTTTGAGTCGAATGCCTAAAACGTTTGGAATGACAGAAATGGCCAAAGGCTATTTCCCGCACTTTTTAAATACCGAAGCCAATCAACGCGCCGTTCTACCCCATTCGCCTGATGCTCACTACTATCACCCAGACAACACGCGCAGCAAACAACGAGAAGCTTTCTACGCTTGGTACCACTCTCACACCTCGGACCCCTTCGACTTTCAGGAAGAAATATGAAAGTATTGTCGATCCGACGTGGATATTTTACCGCGATGCTGTAGAAAATTACGAGAGTTGTTCATGGAGCATGGAGGGGTCGATCCTTGAAACAAGCCTGCACCATTGCCAAAGCGTGTTCCTTAGTGTACCGCAATCGATTCATGCAAGAAAAGACCCTGGATGTCATAAGCCCTCAACGACCAATTTTGTCAAACGTCAGTATTCGGTCAAAGCCCTACGCTGGCTACATTACTTGTGTGACAAGGCAGACAAATGGATCCAACACGCCCGAAACGGAGGAGGTGAAAAGACCATGAGAACGTATTCTGTGGATGGCTGCGACTTAGAAAACCCTAAGATCGTGTATGAGTTTAACGGATGCTTATTTCGCGGATGCCCGATCTGTTACCCTCAATGGTACACTAAAAATCAGTTTTTACAACGTACCGTGGAAGACTTGTACGAGGCCACTTGTCAGCGGCGCTTAAAGTTAGAACAGCAAGGATACCAAGTCGTGGAAATTTGGGAACACTAGTACGATCACCGTTTGAAAACCGACCCCGAGTTTAAACGCATCGTGGAAAGTTACAAGTTCGTGGACCCTTTGAACCTGCGGGACAGTTTAAATGGAGGACGGAAAAATGCCACCTGTTTGCTGTACCACTCCGACGAGGAGAAAGGAGAAGAAATCAAAAAAGTTGGACGTGTATTCGTTGTATTCTTACGTGTGCAAATATTGCCACTTTCAAACATGGCACCCACAATTGCTGACGGAACACATCAACGTGGACAACATTCGACAATACGAAGGATTGATTCAATGTAAAGTCTTGCTTCCCACAAACGTGTACCATCCCGTTTTACATCACCATTGCCAAGGAAAACTGATGTTTCCGTTGTGCCGTACTTGCGCCGAAATGTGCAACCAAGAGCAACCTTGTCAACACATCCAGGAAGAACGCGCCATGACAGGAACGTGGGTCAGCGTGGAATTGTTTAAAACTCTGTACCTGGGATACCAACTGTTAGAAGTGTACGAAATTCACCACTTTCCCAAAACAGAACGTTACCACAACGGCGACAAGACTCAGAAAGTCATTTTCGCGGACTACGTGGGTGCCTTTTTGAAACTGAAACAAGAAGCCAGTAGATATCCTTCTTGGTGTCAAATCCCTAAGACTAAAAGAAATTCAAAGAGAAGTACTTGGAGCAGGAAGGCATCACTTTAGACCACATCGAGAAAAACGAAGGAAGACGATCGTTTGCCAAAGTGATGTTAAATCGTTTGTGGGCAAAATGGTACAACGACCGTGTTTACCCAAGACTGAGTATTTGACAGAACCTTCCCGCTACTTCCAGATGATTCACGACAAAACTAAGTACATGAAATACGTGGACGTACCTCGTGAGGAATTGATCCTGGTCAATTACAAAGAAGAACTGGACTTTGTAGAAGCCGACGAATTTGGAAATGTCATCATTGCGGCTTACGTGACAGCCCATGCTCGCTTAAAATTGTACGAAGCTTTACACCAATTAGGAGATCGTGGGCTGTATTTTGACACGGACAGATGCATCTACATCGATCTCCTGGGTCACTGTTGCCCTGACATCGAAGGAGACCGTTTAGGAGCCTGGACGGACGAGCTCTCCAACGACAAGATTCTAAGTTATGCTAGTGGCGCTCCTAAAACTTAAGGCTACGAATACCGGTACCCCAAAGGAGAAGTGCACACCGAGTGTAAAGTGAAAGGATTGACTCTCAATTATCGCACCAGTTAAGTGGTGAACTCTGGGGTATTGAAAGAAACCTTGCAGTCTGGAGAAGATCAACATTTTAAAGTGACCACCTATGAGACTCACAGGATTGTACGTTTCGTCACACACCATATCGTCAGTCAGCCTTTAGAAAAAGTGAATCAGATCGTGTACCAGAAGCGAGTGCGGCTTCCCAACCAGTTCACTTTACCGTACGAACACGTTGATATTTGTCAGCATATAAAAAGGAAAAACGTCCAAGAAATATAGTTAATTTTGATTACCATTGCCAAGCTAGAAGATGAATCATAATAAAAACACACACCATTCAAGTTCTGTGATTCTCAAGTGGAGTGCGATGCTGTGCCTTGCGATGGCAGGGATGCCGTAAGCTGTGACCCCAACGATTCAGTACCACATCATGGGAACTTTGCTATGATTACTACTACAGTACCTACCGTGGAAAGTAATCCTGTGCGTGTCAAACCTGACGGAAAGCGAAAGCGATGCCTCTCGTTATCGTGGACTCTTTACTGGTTTTCATGGTCAATGTCATCCTCCACGTGAAACCATGCGGTTACCACCCTATGGATGTCATCCATGCCTGAGCAAACTACTGCGGGTTTCACCCTACCCTCATCAAAATGAACCTATGAAAGAAGAATCTTCGTTCCATGGGCGTTTGTTTGCATTCTGCAACTTTGAAAGTCATTTCCAAACCTTCCAAGGAAATTGGCCTAAATATCTGGGAGGACATACCCCCGAAGACTTCGCCAGAGCTGGATTTATCTACTTGGGAGAAGGTGATAAAGTCAAGTGCTTCAGTTGCGGTGTGTCACTTCACGAGTGGTATCAGAAAGAGTCCGCTTACCTGGAATATGCTCAATGGTCTCCGTACTGTCACGACCTAACTTTATTCTCTTGATGGATACTTTACAAGAGAACATTTGTGGTTTGCCTGTGGAGTTGAGAGAACTCATTTACCGAGAGTTTGTCAAAATGCAAGTCAAACACAAAGAACAATTGCATCCGTTACGTCACCAGTTTTAGAACCACTGGTACTTGAATGCTAGAAGAAGGCCGATTCATTTGAAAGCGTTCCAGTGGTCAGACATTGATCAACTACCCAAGGGTCAGAAGACTTTGGTTGCAACTGATTCTACTTACATAGTGTCCATACTACAAAGAATTCCAGTGGAAGACTTAGAGGATTAATAAAATATTTTACGCTATCAAATTTTGTCTGTAGAGGAACATTCTGTGCAGTGTGTGGTGTGTGAACAAGTGACTAAACTATTTGCATACATCGATGGAGTACGATCAGTTCTGTGCAAAAAGTATGCATATTACCTCCGACAAAAAGAGGTATAAAAACTTTCTACCATGCCACCACCTTTGTCATTAGTGATACAACAATTGCCGTGGAACGAAATCAATGACAGTATTCCGACTGTAGCGGATTACCAACACTTTTTACGAGAACTGTATCCAATGAATTTGGCTCGACGTGTGCTGTGTGTCTTAGTGACTTCCTTTCTCGGATTTCGTTTACCAACCGATTCCTTGTGGGCTCTTTACGATCTGTACTGTGAGGTACCACCAGAAACATGAGGGTGGTACCTTTAAATGTACACGAGAGACTCATTCTGTTAATAGCCTTGCACTTTCATCTCGATACTTCTCTACCTATACGGGAAAAAAGATTCGTCAAGTTTTAGTCACTGAAGATGTTTACGAAGATGTGTGTGTAGCTTGTGACTTACACCCTCATTGGAAAGATGTACGTGACTGCAAAAGTTTGGATGTCGTGGCTTGGACAAAAGAAGCGTCAAACTATGCCCAAGATTTGTGATCATAATGTCAAACGTTCCGTGAAAAAAGTAACTTTTAAACCTGTGTTGGTCACAGTGTCAGAAGATAAACCGGACACCGAGGAAAACCACTCCATTCAGGACAAGACCATCATTGACATGGACATTCCTGAAAGGCCATTCCGGAAGGACCCCTATGTGACTGTGCCAAGTGTAGAGCCTCTAAGAACATTACAAACTGTCCCTAGGACATCACACCTTCGTCACCAAAAATGATGTACAGTGACTTGTTTATATTCCAATTTGATCGTTTTGATGTGTATTTTATCGATGTACTTAACCATTTGGCTTTTCTGTATTTTTGTCTTTCGTGATCCATTTTAAAATGTTTTCATATAAACGTGTCCTGAAAAAGTATAAAAACTCTTGTCTTGTCTGTCCTCGTTTCAAAAGTGATATTCCCTTCACTATGGCTATCTCTGCTGTCTCATCTACCTGTTCCACCACTTTCAAAGTCATCGACTAAAACTTAGATCATGCTAGTTGGGAGGCCTTGTATCCTCGCCATCCCTTTGACATCTTAATTGCAGCGGTTCAGGCAAAACCGAATTTCTCAAACGTTTGATCGAACATAAAAATCATTTGATCGATCGTCCACCTCAACGGATCGTGTGGTGTTACAAAGAGAGTCTGTCTCGCACATTGTCAAGATGACGTCCCTTCAGTTGCATCTTCCCGTCAAATTGATCCGTGCCTTGTATGGCATCAGTCGCGAAAAAAATCCATAAATACGTGCTCGTGTCTTAAAAGCCAGTCTCAGAGAAGTCTTACGATGGTTTACGGTGACAGCACGACAATTACTGCAAGGCATCATTCACATTCCACATCAAACCAAACGCTTTTTTGAGAGAAACAAAGTAGCCTTGACGCAACTGGCAGATCCTCGCATCGACACTGAAACCAAAAAGGAAATCATTTTGAAACGTGGAGGTAGCGGTTCTCTAGGAGGTGTCATCATTCTCTCCCTCTCAAAATAGGATCCTAATGTCCCCAAAGTCATCCCCAAGAAAAAAGCCACTCCCCGACCCAAACGGAGCCAGAAGAAAAAAAGCGGTGGTGTCAAGACCAGGTCACAGCCCCAGAAAAGAAAAGTCACCAGAAAAGACCCCAGAAAGCAGCTTCTACCCGGAAGAGAGGCACTTCAGCCAGGACGCAACCTTTACATCCCCAAACCACGACCTGCAGCAATGGTAACCTCGTCTCCAGTAGCCTCAGGTTCTTCCACTTCTCCGTTGCTATTGATCCAACCCAAACCCAATTTGACACGTGTCTTCCCTAATTTAATGAAAAAAAATGAAAACCCGTGTCTCCAGGAAATTCTCCTCCAGTGGTGACACCCTCCACCTCTTTAGCTCCTGCGGCAGCTGCTAACAAAGTACCCTCCACCAAACTCAAAGTCCAAGAGAAATCGGGCATGTTACAGAGTTTACTTGATTTATCCAAGCAAGAAATGTCCCGATTTAGTCCGTTGCGAACCCCTCCGCTACGCGTGATGGCTGCCATGAAAATGATACGACGGACCGACAATCAGTGGCGACGCATTCCTTTGTAAAAAGGACCCGAGGTAACGATGGAAGCAGTGTTTTTGTGCTCCTGAACGCCAAAAGATGTCACCTAGAAGAAGTTCACACCACCACCATCATCGTTCTCTTGTCTAATAAGGAAAAGGAGAAAGAAAAGTACAGTCTCGTCGTTTGACCCCGCATTCGAAGAAACGCTTAGCCAAGCATCGACATCTACCCCAGAAAAGACCCCATCGTCCAAAGAAAAAGAGGAGCAACCAAAGGGGAGGATTTTCGGCGCTGGAATGGTAGAACATATGCTCAAACAGTCTGGTATATCAAACGTTATCCAAAAATACATCAGCAAAATATAAGATAAAAGGACGCACGTCAAGCAATGGACTTCAGTCTATTTTTTGTTCCTGAACGCTATAAGATGTTCCCTAAAAGAAGTGCACACCACCACTATAGTCGTTCTCCTGTCCAAAAAGGAAAAGGAAAATAAAAGGGACAATCTTGTCGTTTGACCACCGCATCGGAAAAAAACGCTTAGCTAAACATCGACGTCTACCCTCAAAAAGACACGGTCGTCCAAAGAAAAAGAGGAGCAACCAAACTTGGGGATATAGAAAAAAAAGTCGTCACATTTTTGACGAATCGATAGTCAAAGAATTCGTAAAAAGACTGGTTACAAACCCTAATACCTACTCCAAAAGATAAGATAAAAGGGCGTGTGCCAAGTCATCAACGTCAGGGTATTTTTTGTATGTGCCCCGGAAAAAAACAAAGATGTCATCCCCCCCAGAAGCCATCCCCCTTCTACCCCTAAAGGAAAGGAAAGGAAAGGACTGCCTCCTCGTTTAGCAAAACATTGGGACGTGTTGTCCGTCCTGTCCTAAGCCCCTCTACCCATGCGAAAACAACTCATTCAAACCGCCTCCAAAGACGTCATCGATGACGTGAGCGAATGTTGTCTGAATGTCTTGAAAGGAACGATGCATTTGTCTCAACATCAGAAAGAATGCTTAGCCAAGCATCGACACGTTCTTCGCCAAATGGTCCAAAACGAAATACCCACCCGTCAAAAGAAAAAGATACCACGCGGAGTATTTGTGCACCTTTTGTGGGCACCCATACAAAAAGCCACACTGGCACTACTGATTACAAAACTCGTGGGTGTTACTGCTTCACAAATGGCTCAAAGAAAAAAGGATCAAGAAGATAAAAGGGACCTCTGGGGTCAAAAGATCTCAGATGTGACTTTTGGAATCTGATGGAAGAAAGAAAACTATAGTGCCTTACAAACAATGGATGGAATTCCATCGTACCTCCCAATCCTCATTTGACCGAGATGCCCCAGTTACAACACGAATTGCAGTTGTTGATGGATCGCAATGATTTGTCACAAACGGAAAAATCGCAACGGTACTGTCAAGTGTTGTAACGACTTCAACTCTTTCATCAGAAAACTTTAGACGAAACAGCTCGACCGACTCCGAAAGATTTCAAGACCCTGATGAAAAGTCCATCACCACCACCCCCCCTCCCCACTACTCCCAGTGACCAAGACAGAAAAAGCAGAAGAAGAGCTACAAACTACACCAGAAAAAGTACACAAGTTAACAACATCAACATCCAAAATTGGTTCTATTAAACAGATGATGGCAACACCTTCGTCGTCAGAAGAGAAAAGGAGGGTGAAGACAGAAGTTAAACAAGAACTGATTACACCTGTTCAGTCATCCTTCTCAACACATATTGCTCGTCGGACAAGCATTACAATCCAAGAAAATACCACATGAAGAAAAGAGTAGCATCCGTGAAGAGTGGGTGATTAATGAAGAATTTGTTAGCCAGCATTTACTACGACCCATCCCATCCTGCAGGTTACGGAGGGGTTCAGAAATTGTATCGTGCTGCCAAAACCAGACTCAAAAGTGTCCGTTCACCTTAAGTGCAACGATGGTTACAAGAACAAGTCACGTACACCTTACACAAACCAATTCGACGAAACTTTTCCAGAAATCGCACCAGAGTGGAGGGCATCGATCATCAATGGCAAGCTGATTAAGCCGATGTCTCTCATTTGGCCACCTACAATCGTGGCTACAAATCTTTGTTTTGTGTCATCGATGTCTTTCCCAAAATTGCCTGGGTCATGCCATTGACTTCCAAATCGAGCACTGAGTTAGTGTGAGCCCTCACACTGGTGTTGAAACAAAGTAGTCGTCACCCTCTTCGATGGCAAACCGACAAAGGCACCGACCTTCTCAACCAAGCTTTCCAAAAAGAATTAAAGAAACGATACATTCATTTTTTCACCACTGAGAATCGAGACACCAAAGCCAGCATCGTGGAACGTTTTCAACGTACCTTGAAAGAACGCATGTGGAAATATTTTACTCATCAATACGCTCTCAAGTACACGACGTCTTACCGCATCTGGTCAAAGCGCACAACCAATCTTACCATCGGAACATCGGACGCACCATCCCCACCCCACCAGAAGTGATTCCTGACAACGAAGTGACCGTCTTTGAGGGCCTGTTTGGTACGTCCCCGACTGTGACTGTCCCAAAGAAAGGTGGAGTGTTGACGACGGGAGATTGGGTGCGCATTGGCAAAACCGACTAAGGTTACTTACCCAACTGGACCACCGAATTTTTTCGTGTCACTGGACGAATGCTTAGCCGTCATTCTGCCGTCTATAAATTGGAAAACATGAACGGGAAAGTGTTAAAAGGAACGTTTTACTTGCCCGAGTTACAACGTGTGACCAAAAAAGAAGACGAAGTGTACGATATCGAAAGCATTCTCGATCGAAGAACTCGCGAAGTGGGAAAACGTCGTGTCAAAGTACATTGGAAAGGATATCCGCCGAGTTTTGACTCTTGGATCGACGCTTCGCAAGTGATCGACTATATAAAGAAGTGACCATCATGCCCTTCATCACAGCCTCAACCACCACAGTGACCACTCCTTCACCGAGTTCTTCTCTGCAAAATCTACAAAAGCAACCCTTGTGGGTGTGGTGTGGAGAACGTGTACTTAAAACTCAAATCGTCTTTTTCTGCCAAATCTTTGTGCCGTATTGTGGCATCGGTGCTGCCATTGCCAATTTGAGTTTGCAACAAGGAGACAAACAATTGTGGAACATTATAGTGAGCAGCTGCATCGGTTACCTTCTTCCCAATCCTTACCTGAAATATTGTAACGGTAATACAACGGGAGTCTTGCGCCCAACGTCAGTCACCCTCCCATCAGTCACCACCAAAACAACAACAATCCTCTTTTAGACACTCCTCTGACCTCCAGTGACCCCTCGGACAGCAGAACTCTGGAATTATGAAGAACCAGTTTTGCTAAACTTTACCCAGTGAAAGTTACATGGATATGTTTCCCCACAATACTTTGTGCTGTCACACGGCCAAATTAACCGAGGCCATGCAATTGGATCACGAAGCCCATTTGGAAGTGGCTTTAGTCGAAATGATTCACCCTACAAAAACATCACTGAAAATCAAAACACTTTTGAGGTCGAAGTTCTGAACGACCAAGTGCAACAATACTTGGAAGAAAACGAAACTGTATATGACTCTATGAAACGACAATTGTGCCCCGATACACCACGGTACATCTATCTGATGAATACTGTCACAGGCTATTATTTTAGCGGTCCACATCTCGCGGACACGATTGCTGACAAATTCATTGCGCTGTTTGGCAAAGCCTTGGACAAAACGAAACGAAGTGTCACGATCGAGTACCATAAAGTGGTTCGTCGCCTACTGATGAAATTTTCGGATGCCAAAACGTTGTCTATTATATTTTGTCCTGAATTGTTTGACATTCTGGGCGGAAACCTCAAGATGCTCAAGGGTAACAACATCACCCATCACCAGGAACTTGACTTTTGCGAATTTTTGTCGATTCCCTGTAGAACTGAACCAAGGATTAATTTGATCTTTGTGTACTCTGATGTGGTGGAGTACAACGTGGTGGAAAAAAACCCCATCCACACCGTTACTGCGATTTATTCCTTTCAAAGTGGATTCTGCCACGACCAATGACGAGGAAGGTGGAAACACCTATCACGTTCACCGCGAAAATGTACATCCTCACTATTGGCCCGTCAGTAAGTCGTATTTCGACAGTATCAACACTACCATAAAAGAAGCTCTGGGACAAAATATTCCATTCTCCAAAGGGAAAATCACAGTGAAACTCCATTTTCGAAAACGATTCTCTAACGACTTTTAAGTCAAGTATCGTGTGTACCGAGGTGTCGCTCGACAGCGAGGACATGGTTTAGGAGATATGCTGAAATGGACGTTCCGTTTGGTGGCCCCTGGTTAGAAACCGATGGTGACACGAGGATTGCACGCCTTGATAGATGCCGCTTTGACGCAAGGCAAAGAATTTCTTCAAAATATCATCATCGACAAACAAAATCCCAAAGAAGCTTTCTTGAGAGCAGTCACAAATGTCTTGCTTCAAACTGACAAAGACATTTTGGGCCGAAGAGAAACTCCTATAAAATGCCGTGGACGCTGCATAGTCAAGCATTCCTACTTCCCTGACGCCACAGCAAGGACAAGGCAGAAGAGACGACTTTTTTGACTATTAAATAACAGAGAAAGAAAATGATGCACCGAGAGTCTAGCGAATGTTCCAAGTCGGAACTGGATCTGTTTGCCATGCCACCCACGATGATGACGATGCAAGAATCCCAATGGGTAGAATTTCATCCCATCTCCTCTTTGACGACGTCAATCCCCATCGAATTTCAAATCAAGGGACAGCCAGGAGATTACATCAATCTGAATAGTAGTTACTTGTACCTGAAAGTCAAAGTGATCAAAATGGACGACATTGCTTCAGATGGCAATGAAAGAGTAGCTCCTGTCAACAATTTCATGCATTCCTTGTTCAGCGAAGTCTATTTGTACTTGAATAAAAAAACTAGTCAGCAGCAGCAGGGATACGTAACCTGACCGAGTGTACCTCGAAAATCTCTCGACGTACGGAAAAGATGCCAAAAACACTCATCTGGATGCTTGCGTCGTATGGAAACCTGACCAAGCAGGCGAGAACAAGTTTAACGACACAGTCCTAACAGCAGATAACGATCCTCACAATGTGGGCTTTAACGACCGTCGAAAGAAAATCCTTCAAGGACGTTGTTTAGAACTGATGGATCGTTTGCATTTGGACATGTGGCTGCAAGAAAAGTATTTGCTGAACGGAGTGGATATCCGCTTGAGACTGAATCGTAACAGTACCGTTTTCCATTTGATGGCTCATGCCAACGAGTACAAAACCATCATCCAAGAAACCAGACTCTACGTGCGACGCGTGGAAGTGTTACCTAAAGCGGGAAACTACATCAGCCACGCTTTGAGCAGAAGAACCGCCAAGTATCCGATACGAAAACTTTCACCATTGCTGCTGCACTCTGATCCAAGATCGAAGATCATCTGTTTCAAGGACAGTTACCGAAACGTTTAATCGTTGGTATCTTCAGCAACGAAGCCATCAACGGAGTCGTCACTGCCAACCATTTCGAGTTTAAGCACTACAGAGTGTCCAAGATCGAAGTCAGTCGCAATGGTAAGACCTTGTGTACCAGAGCCTTCGAACCTAACTTTGCTCAGAAGAATTACTCGAGATTGTACTTGGCCCTGTACGAAGCCACGGGACAGTTAGGGACCAACAACAGCCACGGCATTTCGTACGACGATTATGCAGGAGACTACGCATTGTGGGCCTTTGATTTCACTCTAGACCAAGGCAGCGACGATTGACATTTGCACTCATTTTAAATTCGGTCAACTCTGTGTGGAACTTCAGTTTGCCGAATTCGACAACACTCTAGAAATCAACAGTTTGAGAGAAGTCATTCTAGACTATTAGAAGCTATGGAAGACTCAAATCTCTCTTTGAATGGTAGAGAATCTTTGGAAATGGAATGGGAGGATATCGTGGAAGCAGAACCCAAAGACAAAGACGAAGAGGTGATGGTCATGGCCAGATGGCCAGAACAAGAACAACATTTAGTCTCCTGTTTTGCGAAACACCTGGCAGAAACCATTACATGGTTGACCAAGAAAGATTGCTATGGATGTCAAAACGATCATCCTAGTAAAATTCAACACGATGAATGTCTGATGATGAGTCAAGAAGAAAAATTGGACGAGTATCTGGATGACGCTTGGAGTCTCATCTCGAAAGAAGCAATGTTGCGTGATCATTCGTCCCCTCCATTGACTGTTCTAGAGATCCATCTAATCGAATCGAATCTCTCTTGGCCCAGAGTACGGAGACGAAGCGAAGAGACGATTACTTGACAGAGATTTTCAAGCAAAAAGTCAGGATTGAATTAATGACATATCATTACCTGTGAAACAAGAAAAAAAAAACAAAACAAAACAAAATGGATACCTGGGAACTTTATTACCTTTTGAAAAACAGTTCGTACACTGCTTCTTGGAATCCTGTCGTGTGCGCTAAAGATGAACTTCCTCATCACAAACCTAAAGACCATCAAGCTCATGTCATTAACACGGACGACAGTCATCTCCCAGGAACCCATTGGGTAGCCGTCTACTTTCCCCACGATGACTGTCTGAAGTATTTTGATTCATGGATTACCGCCTTTGGAAGACGACATCATCGACTCTATGAAAAGAAATGCCCAGACGACTCACTTCAATAATGTGAATTGCACACAGATTCCATGGTGTGTGGACAATATTCTGTGTATTTTCTTTGTCAACCCAGTCTTGGATATCCCTTAGAACATTTAGTGATTTATTTTGATCGTGACTCTTCTAAAAAAGATGAAAAAGTAGATAGATGGTTTTGTGACAGTTATGGGTATCTCTTGTCTTTAGCTAGGAAAGGTAGTGTACATCACTAACCAAATGACCTGCACCCGTGGAAGTCTAACTTGACTTCACAACGTTGTCAGCATGGTCAAAAATTGGTCATTTGAAAAAAAATGTGTTGATGTTATATTATGTGTTGGTTAATTGTTGTTTGAATAAAAATGTTACCTTTTGAAAAAAATGTTGGTGGTTTGTTTTTAAAAAAAAAATTGTTTTAACTATCTATGCTCTTTCACTTCTCTCTCTATCCCTCACCATGAGATGAGCTATAGCGTTCCTACCCAAAAAATCGTAGTGATGTCTATCGCGTCCGCGCTTGAGCCATATAACTCGGGGCGGTCTCCAGTCTGACCATCCATTGTTGACTAGTAAACCTATGAAGATGTGTTCAAGACTAGCGAAGCTGAAAGAAGCCCACGTGAATTTACATCGTTTCAGGCAAAACCTGATACCCAAGCCTGAAGAGATAGTGAATGTGAGGATGCTGAAAGTGGCCCAAGACCTGATAGAAGAGGTGCTTAAAGACGAAATCAAGAAGGAGGAAGAAGAATTGACCGAGAAGTACATACTTCAGAACAGCATACAGAACAGCAGCAGCAACAACAACAGCAGGAGCCAGACAGAGGTTTTGTGGACTGCCGTGTAGACACGAAAGAGCTCTCCTCCTCTTTCCGAAAAAGCAGACCCTATCCTGTGGGAAAGTCTGCAGACAGACCGGAACGCAGTCTTAGACGATAAGAGATTGCCAAAACCCCCAACAAAACAGCTCTTTTCAGGGCTATCCCAAACAATCTGGAAAAGAAATACTATTCATTTGCCAAAATTTGTCTGTCTTTGTGTGTTGGTATGTTAAACAATATAAGTGTGCCTATAAACACTTCGTTTCTCTGGCTTATAAAATATTGTGTGTTTGTGAGTAAAAAATATAAATGTGCCTATAAACACTTCGTTTCCCTGACTTGCAAGATAGTGTGTTTTTTTATATGTATGAGTGATAATAAAGCGTGTTTGTAGGAAAAAAGTAAACGTGAATGTTTCTTTTAGGTCCGTGCGTTCCATGTTATTGATGGTGGTGTGGGTATTGTTAGTCTTTGTGTCAGGTGTGTTTTCCTTCACGTCCGTGCTTCAGGCATATAAACATTGCGTTCTTCAGTCTGGCTACCAGTCTTTGACTAGTCAACATTCAAAAATAAGCAGAATCAGCAAACTGTTGGAGCTTCAGATGCACCTGGAGTATGCGAGGCGAATCGTGGATGAGCTGGCTATGGAGGCGATCCAGGAGAAAGCCAGAATTGATGAAGAGGAGGAGGAAAAGAAAAAAGAAGAGTAGATTACAATCCTGCCTCATCTCATCCTTAGAGCAAGTTGTGAGGTGAAGCCCATGGTGAGGACACCTCCACAGCGCCAAGTACCACTGCTACCAATACTACCAGCACCAAGACCTGCGGTTGCCCAAACTGAAAATTGGGAAGAAGAACTGGAGAGGCAGTGACAAGAATGGGAGCCTCAGCGACCACAGTATCCACGCGTGCAGAATAGAAGGAGGCAAGAACAAGTCTTCACTGTCCCTCAAACGGAGGAGTGGGATAGTGAAGAAATCAAGCTGCCTCCGCACTCCTAACCACAAACATCAATTGGGAGCAAGACTGGAGTCGGCGATGTGTCTGTGGTGCCCGGCCTGGGTGGTGTCACCATTAACCAGGTGTATCAGAAGTTCAAAAAAAAACCCAGCCCTTCTCAGGGCTAACCAGATCTCTAGAAAAGAGAGACTGATCAAGTTGCCAATCATATGATTGTGTATGTGTGTGTACGTACACGTACGTGTGTGTATTTTTGTTTGTGTTTGTGTGCGTGCGCGTACGTGTGTGTGTGTGTGTTTATTTGTGTGTCTTTTTTCCCTTAACAAACCCTTGTCCCTACACTCATGAGTGTTTGTTTTGTGTGAATGTGAAGTAGTGTCACTATAAGCACTAACTCCTCTGCTAATGTGATTTTATGTAATGGTATATTTTGTACATAAAAAATTTCCTTCTCCAACTGTATATTGATAGAAAGTATAGTGGTTTTGTTAGTATTAGTGTGGTATTTTGTATAACAATTTATTTTAGGTTAGCACTCTCATCCCTGTGGATTGTTTGGTATGTGATATGGGTAGTTGGTAAGAGGGGATATTTTCCTTCACGTACGTGTTTGAGGTATATAAATCACAGCGTTCGTCAATCGCGCCGTTCAACATTGAATAAACGAAGATGGCCAGTAATATTGTAGACAAAATGATGAATTTGCAACAGGTAGTAGATGACCTGGGTATGATATAGGAGCTGTTGGTGAAAGTGGAGTATGGGTGTTATAGTCCCCATAGAGTGAGGATGGAACTTAATAATTTGAAGAAAGCAAAGGACAGACTGAGAGAGCTGATCAAACAGGAAAAAGAAGAAAAGGAGGAGAAAGAGGAAAAAGAAGAAATGAGAAGATGAAATGCTAAGGTGATAAAAGAGGAGAAGAATAAAAAGAGAAAAAAGAAGAGATAGAGGAGAAGGAAGAAAAGTAGGATAAAAAAAAAGAAGAAGAATAAGATGTTGGTGGAGGAGAAGAAAAGAGGAGACAAAATAGAAGAAAGTTAAAAGGCCCTTTTCAGGGCCACTCCTTTGCCTCGAAAAGATATATATTCTCTCTTGCCTAAAGATTTTTTAGTCGATTTTGTGTGTGATAGATTTATGTTTATAAATCTATGTTTGTGTAATATGTCTGTGTCTCTGTCTATGTCTCTAACCACGTCTCTATATCTATGTCTCTATTTGTCCCTAGAGTAGCGTGTATTCACGTCAGTCCCTTGCCACACTGTTCCGCCCGATTGAGGTCAGCCACTTGCAACATTATTGCCAGTGTCCAGTACCGTGACCTCGCCCCTCTCCAATTCCTGTTGACCCTAGACAGGCCCAATCCATTGTCGCTATACGTTCCCTATGTTCAATTCCCATTGACCCTAGAGTAACCTACAATGTTAAAGTCCCATAGACCCTATAGTACAAGCGGCCAAGTTTAACATTAAGACCCCATAGACCCTACGGTAGCCCCATTCACTACTAAGGGTGTAACATAGTGAATTTGGAAAGATATCACTGAACGAATCTTGTCGCGGTCAGCGTGATACGTAACAATTAACATTGACGTATGGACTAGGCCCGCAATAAATCACTAGCATACAATGGATTTGATGCTCTCCCTGGGACATGATTGATTTGTAAACGAGATAACAATTAGAGACATAGAGAGGCAATGTTACACTTGGGGTTCAAATAGCGTTAAAAATGTCACAATTGAAATAATCCTGAGACAATGTTGTGCCATCGGAAATAAGTGTCATTTCCAGAAATAGTTATTAATATAGGCGGAATGGAGAGAATTGTTCTATCCTGGATAGGCGTGGGTTAATTTTCGGCGGTTAGATAAAATTAAAGCTAAATAAGGAGTGTATGTTTCCCAGACAAAATTCAATATTTCAGGTAATTTTCCTTGCAAAATTAGTCAGTCTAATCTTCTGCAGGAAGGCAAGAAGCTGACTCCAGAAAAAAACAGCAAGTATCTTTGCTCGTTAAAACTGTCCAAGGGATGGGTGTCTGAAAGTTTGAGGGACACGGAACTTAAAGGAACAGAGAGATTCTGCTGCTAATGAACTGTTTGCAACTCTACAATACATACCGTCATTAATCTGAGAATAGTGGTAGAGATACAAACGTAAGTTCCTACTTACCATTAACTCGATTCAGCTTTAGGAATCCTGTTCCATAGATGAATTATACATTTGTCATCGAACGTCCACACAAATCGAATACACGTCACACTCATTTTTAAGGCATTACTACTATGCGGCACACACGTTAACGACAAAATGTGACTGGAACAGAGGATAATACTTGAATAAAACCCATGCATCTTGTTCATCATGTTACCTTTTCAGCCAACCATATTTCGTAGAGTCGCAAACACCGTATCTCTCAATAAAAAGAGCATATTGCATATGAGAGTAAGTGTGTCCCGGCAGGCACAATTCGTGCAATTCGTACGTTTCTGAGCCTGTAACTTCAGTTTGGCGCATTGCAGAAAAATCAATATGGCTTGATGAATAGAAAAATATCTCAGAAGTAAACCAAGCCATAGACTGAGATCGTGTGCCTTCAAAGGCGGAAATAGCAGAAGGAAATCGAGGGGCAAGCGTCAAGCGAAGTTTTTGGAAGTTACTTACATTGTCTCTTTTACAGTATGATAGATAGGGTCCTTTGTTAGACCTGGTCATTGGAGTAATCTGAGGAAATTTTGTCACTCGGTATAATTTTGTTCCTTCGGGTTATTTCTCTTTTAACATTAGGCTCGCATCGATCACTTGTAATCCGAGCAAATTCTCTTGATCCTAAGTTATTAGCTGTAAGGGATGTCTCGAATGCAGTGCCTCGAATGGCAACTGGATGGGGGTTATCAGTATGATTTTCACTCTTAGTGCATATCAGATTCTACCTGTTAGTAGTGACAGTTGGCAAGAACAATAATTCCACCATTCTAGATATTTGATACCAGAGCATGTCATCATGTGGGGTTTTGTTGTTTATCATCCCATGGCTAACTAAGCCTGGACCAGTTCATGCCCTTTGATAAGGTACAAATGTTAACTTAATTAAAATCCCTTATCTCTAACCCTTACTAAAATAAGAGCAGAGTGGGAGACGCAGGCAGTAATGTTACTGGGCTTGGTACTGTAAGCAACACTGATTTTACTTTTTTGTGTAGATTTTAGCTTTCAATTTACATAAAGTTGTAGGATCCTTACTTAGTGTTTGTGTGTCCACTGAACCCGAATGTAACAAAGGTATGGATGTTTATCATTTGGTTTGGAATAAATGTCTATATGAAGTGTGTTATTGACAATTTTAGTTTTTGTATCCAAAACTATGTGGTCCAACCGAAGAAAAAAAAATATCAGAATACTTGGACTTCTGTGTAAGTCCCCCTGTCCATATACTACCGTCCTACCTTCAGGACACAACGGACTATCTCGTGAAAAGTAAAGCCAGTGAACCGTCACCACCTGACACAATTCTTATCTCACTAGACATAACATTGCTTTATACCAATATTCCGCGTGATAAAGGAATTCATGCATGAAAAGAAGCCTGGGAAATAGCTAGACCTTTAAAATCTCTAGTTAAACTCCTGGAACTTCTTAAGTCCAACAACTTTGAGTTTGATGTCAAGAATTACCTCCAGATAAACGGAACAGCCATGGGGACTAAGATGGCCTCCTCACATGCAAATATCGTTATGAGCAGATTAGAAAGCCATCTTTCTGTACGCCATAAACATGCCAGTGGCTACGTTTCATTGATGAAGTGGAAATGAAATGGAACGACGGAAAAGCTAGACGAATTAATCATGCAGATCAAAACTGTCCGTCATTCGATCAAATTCACTGCCAACATTTCGGACACAAAGCAGACAGCTGTTACGTCATGTTCTTGAAGTATAAGACTTCATTCATCAACATTTGTCTCTAACCCTCTGCAATATCATTGTTTTATGGTGTGGGACATTTGTATGATGGAGGAAGTACTGGGCTTCCGGGAGGTTTCCAAGGCTGTACAGAGACCTCCCCAATGTCCATAGCTTTTAGATTTCCAAACTTATTGAAATGCTTGATAAGATCTATGTATATTTAATTTGCATTGTTGGGGGGGGGGGGGGGGGGGTTGTTTGTTGCTTTTTAAAAAAAACTTTTTAAAAATTTTATTATAGGCTATTGTAATGTAACAATGCATGTTAGACTTCTCCTTGTCCAAAATTAAGTTCATTTTCTACCTGGCCTGAATTATTGATTTTAGCTTTGTAGTAAATATGTTGATCTCAATCTGTGTCTTAAACTTTGGCAATTCCTTATGAATTGCATGGTCTATGTGTTGTTTACTACATATTTTATAGTAACATTTTAGTGACAGACTGCTAATTATAGCTAACATTTTATTTTGTAAACATTAAGAACTTTCTAGAAGGTTATTTTCCATTAGGTAATGTTTTATTTTAGAAAATTTAATTGCGACCTGAGGTCAAGTAGAGGACTATATAATCTTGTCACTGGAAAGATTATTCGTTCGTGCTTACATCTAGCAGAATCAATTTGTATTATTGTTGTGTTCAGTATTTATTTGGGCTGGAACTTATTTCTTCAAATTCTTCAATTCAAGTGAATTTTCTCTGGAAACAAAAAAGTGCTTTGATAACATTCTTGGAAATAGATACCTCGATTTATAACTAATTCAAACCTGGAATTATATTACTGTGTTTCAACGAAAGACTGTTGGCACATCAGCATCATACAGGTCATCACAGGCACATCAACACTTCAACGTTGGACTTAATTTTGGATTTCTACTAAAGTTTATTCAGAACATTAAATTATCAGGACTTGTGTCTGTAATTCTGTGATTATTTTGGGATTTAATTAGCAATACCGTAAGTTCTTTTTCCATTTTCACTTTGTATTCCTGGGAAATAAATTATTTGTTGAATTTTACAAAGTTTTTACTTTTCACTGTTTTCTGCTACTTATTTTAAGAGCATAGAAGCTAGTAGATAATTCTTTCGTTCATTCTTTACTCAGTCTTGAATAGTGTAAAAGTAGTTGTACGACATTACACACACGCACACATATTTGGACAGGCAGAATCGCATAATTGCTGCCTTGTTCAGTGGTAATGATAAGACTTATGTCGAAAATCCTCTCACCAGAGATTTAACAAGCTTCTTGTTATTAGACTACAATATGCCATCTAACCTTTACATTAAGTTCATCCACTGAGATTACAATGTGCTCTCTAAACTTTCCATCAAGTTCGTTCCCTCTGCTACTTTATGCTTTCTAATCTTTCCACAAGTTCATCCTCTTAGACTAAAATGTTCTCTTTAACCTTTCCAAGAAGTTCGTCCCTGAGATTAGAATGAACTGTCTTATCTTTCCAAGAAGTTCATCCCTGAGACTACATTGTGCAATCTTATCTTTCCATGTAGATGCAAAGGAACATTCAAAATGTAGAATTAGAAACGATGCTGTATGTATGTATGTATGTATGTATGTATGTATGTATGTATGTATGTATGTATGTACATGCAAAGGAACATTCAAAATGTAGAATTAGAAATGTATGTATGTACATGCAAAGGAACATTCAAAATGGAGAATTAGAAATGAGACTGTATCCATATGTGTACATATATAAGTACATGCAAAATGACACTAAAAATGGAGAATCAGATATGTGTCTATATGACACGGATGATTTCGATCCTCTCCTGTTTGAGAGAAGATCATTAGGTCTGGCAGAATGTATGTATCAACATATAAAATAACACTTAAAATGGATAAAAATAAAACTGGCATAGCCCCCAACGAAAAGGTCAGGCCCTGCATATCAAGCCCATGACTGAAGCATTATGTAAAATGTATGACTTGGACTCTAAGGTCACCGTTTGAGCGGGCATGTCCGGAGTGAAAATAAAAATCCATAAAAGAGTGCAGTAAATACAGGCAAATGAAAACTTGAACCAAAAGCTTAACACAAGTTTTGTATGTGATATTCGCCCCCAAGGTTAAAGTGGCAAGCGAACAGGTCAAAGAGTGAATTGTCGTAACCTGATAAGATCCATGTCAAGTTTCAAGAAAATCCATCAAGAGGTTAAGGAAATGTAAGTAAAAGAAAAACAAATACAGCCAAAACCTTAATGCAAATTTTATATGAATATTACTGTGATAATTGCTCCAAGGCTAAAGTGGAGAAAAATCATGTCGTTGAATTAAGTTTCGCACATTTCCACATGTATAGAATTGTATTGTCCATAGAAGAACAGAGATGAGGCTATCTGCATCACTACGTGACTGCTGTCTCTCCTCTTATAACCTTGTACTGCGAACATACTACAAGCAAAGTGCCACTCCAATTTCCGTCGTCACTTGAACATTCTTTCTCGGTAATCAAGATGAACATTACTTCCAACAGTTCCGTTCTAAGCGAGAACCGGTTGAAGGGAGTGTCCCCGCAAATAGGATGTTTCTCATTGATCGACCAAGCTACATGTACAGTTTTTGTAGTCCTATTTCTACTCTAAAAGCCGCCGTGGTGATAGTTATAATTTAAACAAATAATATTCTCATTATTATTTATGATGCGTAAATCAATTCGAGATCAAAGTTTAATCGATGATTATATCATTATTTTTGTCTGTTTTGATTAATCTTATGGACAGGAAAAGATCTGGTATTTTTTAAAGTACCCAAGAGGACGAGAGTGAAATATTGCATGAAACCTAAATTCAAACTAAATGAAACATTTTTCTCTTCTTTCACGCTTTTAATTAGATATAAAGTTGAAGTCTGTGCTAAGAATGAACCAATAGAAAATTATACTGAATTATGTCTTGTCTGTTTTAGCTTTATGGTACATAATCTAAAAACTTTATATCGGTGTTAACAGAAGTGATAAATTTGAATGTACCCATGAAAATATATAACCATACACGCAACAGTGTCTAGGAATCCAAGCTACGAGCGATAAAAAGTGTCTGGCATACTTTGTCAAAGCATTTATGCTAAAGAGTGGCATACTTTGCCTAAGCATTTATGCTAAAGAGTGTCTGGCATACTTCCACAAAGCAATTATGATAAATAGTGTCTGGCATACTTTGCCAATGCAATTATGATAAAGAGTGTCTGGCATACTTTGCCAAAGAATTTATGATAGCGGTATATATCTAACAACGATGGGGGGGGGGAGGAGCGAGAGAACGTTAGGGTAAAGTTTCACTCAGTAACAGACTGAATGAACTACACGATCATATTACACAACAAATGACATGCTTATATATTCCTCTTAACATTGTGCATCAAATCTACTTTGCTCCTCGGGTAATGCATTTTGTAAGGGTGCACACTTTTGTAGAGATTTCATAGTACATTTTCTTGGGGTCCGCGTGACAAGTACCCATTAAGATTGTTGTATTTGTTAGTCCCGCAATCAATTGTTGACCGTGAGGGATAGAATCTGTTATGCTTGTGGCATGAATTGAATTTTAATTAGGATTCGCTTGTTAACAGTTAGAACAAAAAGAGAGGCGCGATGTTAAAGTGAGGTCATAGTGGTAAACTGTCCAGGTTGACTTGAACCAGAGAAGAGTTTTAGGAAGTTGTGGTTCATTTGAAACAGACGTCATAAGATGGTATTTTCCAGAACAGTTATTAATAAAGGCGGACTATAGGAAGAACTTTCTGATTTCTATGAGACTGATAAGAATGTTGGCGGGTAAAGTAGTAATCCTGACTGACTGACTAAGCTAAACGGGGTGGTGGTGGTGGTGGTGGTGGGGTATTCCCAGACGGAAGTAAGGGGTTTTAAGATAGTCCCCTCGTAGAATTAAGCAGTCTGAGTTTCTGCGTGAAGGTAAAGCGTTCTTGACTCGGGGGAAGAGGAGCAGGACATGTTTTCCCGTTATAAATTGTCAAATGGACATGGGTCTGGAAGAGATCCCTATTTAGAGAAGGACAGAGGTAATTCTCTGTAAGGGTGCAAATTTCTGTCGATCTATGAAGAGCACATTAATTTGGGCAGGTGAACCATTATTTAGATTTATGGGGACCGGTGAGTGTTAAATCATCATAATGCACGGATTTTTAATGGCTGTGTCATGAGAGAAGTGATTCTTAATTAAGCATTCGTTTATTTAACAGTCAGACAGACTGGAAGGAAAAAGGTGAACTTCAATCTTGTATCGGAAAATGTCAGATTTTGAAATTGTCCAGGATCAGTTATTTGGGAGTCTCGAGGTCAGGCAGACTACAATTTTGGCGCCTAGTTATAAAAGGCGGGAGATATATTTAATCCGGATTGGTTACCCTAAATAAGGGGCGTGGTTCCCACACGAGATTTCTTGGTTTTAATATGTCCCATCGCAAAACTTTAGTCAGTCTACGTTTTTCTGCAAGAGAAAACAAATGTAGGAGACTCCGAGTTAGAATTTAGAAGAAATTCACTCGTAAAATAATTATTCAAGGGCCGGATGTCTGGAAAGTCGACCGACACAGTTCTGGGGTAGAAGCGAGCAAAGCTTGAAAACACAAGGTATCTGCGCCAATCTCATGTAATTCATTGATATCAATATAGCGATTTGTTTGATTTGTTTGCTAATATTTGCATGAATTTATTTGTGTAAATTCGCAGATCAATTTTCCTGATATGAATACAACTGTATTAGTTCATCTATATGAATCCGTACAATGATATTCTTGATATGAGTTTAACGAATTGTTTGAATGTGTCGTCTTGCTTGTTATAGGAAAATATGCATCTAAGAATTTCATGCCTTACCTTGGTTGATATGAGTTACGAGAATCCGTGTGAATTCAACGACCTTAGATGATTTCACGTATGATAAAGACTTGAGTGCGTATTGACTGAAATTAACGTTGTTAAGCCATGAAGTGAGATTCCATGTATGCTAAAGACTTGAATGTGCGTATTGATTGAAATTAACATAGTTAAGCCATATAATGAATTTCATTCATTCATTTGTGTAATTGAGACGAGAACGGAACTGTTGTCTCGTGGGATGATAATGTGAGTCAGGTTGAAATAACCGTTAGGAAGTACATTAATCTTATGAAACTAGGTTTGTTTATGATCTGCCATGTTTGGCTTGACCAGATAGCCTTTGGTATCTGTTTGAATTCCGATAGAACGATATCTGACATAACGAGAGGGGAGTAATGATCTATTCCCGATAGGATATCTGACAGAAGATTTAGGTTGCTTCTCTGTTTATTTTATCTACGTATCTACGTACTTACGTATCCACCTACCCACACAAAGTTCGAGGGCCGAAAGAGGCGAGACAATAGAGAGTTTGGAGAAGAGAAAAGAAAAGTGGAAAGGACCAAGTAGCACAGCCACAGTGAAGTTGGAATGAACCGGAAATAATCAGGTTATGAAGTAGTACAAGGCAATGACTTCGATTGTTCACTCGATTCTATGATGAACTAATTCTATCATTTAAAACAGATCGGCTATTTAAATAAGTATATTTATGTTTGAAATTCGGTGAATGATTTTTTTCAAAAGAAGTGTATCTTCCTAATGTAATGTATTATCACAGTTGTTATGCAATTGATTAAATCATTATTTTTTCATGTACGGGGGCTCGTGTCATTCTGTTTTATATATATCTGCTCAGATCTCTATCTATTCCACCAATAAGTTTCACACTTTATATTGATATTTACTCAATCCGGGCAATAACACCGAAGGCGATCACCCTCTAGATAACGATAACCCAATTTCCACCACAACCCCCCCACCCCCCAACAAAGTAGGGGGATTCGTATCATTCTTTAATGTTAAACGAGCTAGGGTTCAGAAAGGTACAAAGGGAAATAAAATAGCTCTACACACACCTGACTACACAGTGAGAAAGAGGGCGCACTCCGCAACTAAGAACTCGATGACCCAATTTCTCGAAATTATGAATGTGATTCCTACCCCATCCCTACACGCCAAACTTAAAAGTAAACATTTATTAAATAAATTAAACAGTGCTCATTGAATAGTCGCCATTACTTTCAGCTGCTAACATTAACTATGAAAATTTGCACGAATCCATTCTAAGTTTTGCACTAAACCAGTGGTTCCCAAAGTGGGTGGTACCGCCCCTACGGGCGGTGGAATTACCAAAGGAGGGGGCGTTAATGCTGAATAATGCTTTGTATCGGGTAAGATAGGGGGCGCTGAGGATAATCAAGTGAAAATGTTTCGGAACCACTGCACTAAATAGTGTCTGATTTATTCACGCTAATACTATAAACTCCAAGTCTGACTGACGAAGAATGTGCAATAAACAAGGTCAATCAATTTGAGGCAAATTATTGTTAGTTCCATTTAGAGCATTCACGCTTCATTAAAACTGTTCCTTTCTATGTCCCCGTTTGAATGAACACGGATGTAAATGAAGCAAGATTAATTTATTTCAAACATTGTTCTGAGTTTCCTTTTAGAGTATGCCTGTTGCTTTAAAATTGCTGTTTTCTACATTTCCGCCGACTCTCTCTCTCTCTCTCTCTCTCTCTCTCTCTCTCTCTCTCTCTCTCTCTCAAAGAAAAAAGAAAAGAAAAGATTTTTGTATTAATTTGAGAGACGGTACACTAGTCTGCTATTATAACATAGCTTTGCCTTGTGTCATGGTACGATAGGCAGTCAAATATTTTCAGGCACGCCATTTTATTTACAGAGTACATGCCGTTTAATAGTGTACCCTTCTTCATAAACGTAAGATGGTCCAATAAAGAAGTATCAGAGTAATACATGAAATTCTTACATTACATGATTTCTATTACCTCTGAATGAGGTAATTCGAACAAATTCATATCAATTCGAAAAAATTCGTATAATACATAAGTGATATAACATTCGAGACAAATGCATGCAAACCTTAGATTCGGAACTCACGAAAAATTGATGGATGAATTTAAAACGAATACATTCAACAAATAATTACAAATTTACATCAATGACGATATTGTATGTGATTGAGACAATACCTGGTGCTTTCCCGAGACTCGCTCCCTTTTCTATATAGCCGAATCGCTCTTTCCCGGTCCTCAACTTTCCAGGCTACCGACCCTTGTACGATTTATTTAAATAGAAAAATTACTTGTCAGATTTCCCTTTTGACAGAAAAACTTGGACTGATTAATTTCACGAGGGAGATTACTTAAACCTTGGATTTCATCTGGGAACGCACACACCCTCGTTTAGCTTAGCAAATCAGGACTAACTTTCAATAACCGCCAAAATGTTAATGCTCCCATCGAAGTTAAAATAATTCTCACAGTCCGAAATTATTAATAACTATACTGGAAAATATCATTTTATGACATCTATTTCAAATGGCCCCAACATTTCTCAAAATTTGTCCCTGGCTTGTCTCTACTTTGTCATTTCCTCTGCTTGGCCCTACAATGACATACCTGTCGGACCGTTATCCTAGCGGGTACCAATTAAAATCAAATCATGCCTCCAAGCAAGAGAGATTAATATATCGGAAGCAATCAACTTATGGCGAGCCTAACCCATACGCGAATCTTAATGGTTATTTGTCACGCTGACCACGACAGAATGTACAGCAAAAATATCTACAAAATTTTGCACCATTACACAGTGATTGTACCCCAAATTAAACGTGTCAAATTAGTTGTGTCCTGGAACCTCCACGTGTACAAGGGAAATTAAAGGACTTGCTTAAAATTTGCGTAACTAGTAAAAAACTATCATTGCCATATATGGTATGTACATTAACACAAAAGGGAAATAACTTGAGGACAGAACGATATGCGCATGTTGGTCTCGTGTCAATATTTCTGCCAAATTTCAGGGCCCTTAACCAACTACTAACTGCACAAAAGCGTTAACATACATAAGAATTACTTTTAACACGAAAAATGCGACAAAGCAGAATTACTGAACAATATGCGTGTGCCCACAGTATCTGCCAAGTTTCCGGGCATTTTTCACGATATGGGTCTAGCTTCACATGCAATATTTATCACATATAATAAAATTAATTTAACACCAAAAAGAGAAACCCTTATTTTCAAGACCGTGTTTTAGACGATGTTTTATTTACTAGAAAAGACACACATGCAAAACTTGCGGACGGACATACGGATGGACATGCATTCGGACGCCAAAGTGATCGCTATGCCAAGCTCCGACAAAGGCGTGCTCGCCAAAAAGTTGCTTAACTCTTAGCAAGAGCACCTCGAACGGTATATTATACGCTCGACCCGTGTTTAAATGTTCTCTTTGTAGGCAATAGTTAGACATAGCTGACGCTGGAGATTACTGGCCAACAAATATCAACGACATTGACCTCTAGTAAAGCTAAGACGTCTTTAACAAAGCTTAAAGTGCAAAAACCATTCGTTTCTTATTAGAATTACCATGACCGTGACCTTTGACCATTACACTCCCAAATCTATTGAGTTCTTTATTATCCTAAAGATATGCACAAATTGTCGTCAGGAAACTTATTTTAGAACAACACACTTCTAAGTTCCGGTGTTTTTCAATGACGGAGGCGCTCTACATATGCATTTTTGAGAGAGTGACAGGTGTAAGGTGAACTTGTTTGCATTTGTAACATGCACAATAGGCAGGCATCTTCCACACTTTAAGTGCAAACCCTCAAGAAACGTGGGTCAAGTTGCGGTGATTATGCAAGAACCATATTCCTTCTGTCAGTGCCAGTGACCTTGACTGTTGTCATCTTGACCCCAAAATAAAGAGATTTCTTTCTAACCCAATGTGTAAGCCATCCACAAACATTGGTGAAAGTATATGGTCGACAACTGAACTCTTTCTGCTGAAAATATTTAATATTTATTTTAGTCACAATGACCTTGACCCTTGACCTTTTGACCACAAAAGTAATAGCCTTTGTCTTACTTCAAGTGCAAGCCATCCGCAAAGTTTATTTCAGATCAGATGTTATTGTGCGGAAACTATTTTTAAAAAAAATTTCACACTGACCTTGAGTTTTGACCCCAAAATTAATGTTTTTACTTGCTTAAAGTGCAAGTAATGTAAAACTGTGATCTAGGTCTTTAATGTAGAACTAATGTTACTGTGTGGAAACCATCATTCTTTTGTCAATCACAGCGACCTTATGACTGACAGGCTGTTTCCTTACCCCAGAAGGAGACTATTTCCAAAGTCTTGTAACAATACATGGTGGAGAACGCAAGTTATTGTACGGAAAGAAAATACGGACCTGACGGAAAACAGCATAATATAATAAGCTTTGACTTACGACGCGTACAAAAATGCGTCCGAGCGCGACAACAGAGCGAAATATGTCTGCGGGCCTCATGTCAATAATGTGTGCAAAATTTCTGGGCAATACATCAAAAGCGGCATTACTAGTTGCATATACAAGAGTTATCATAGATGTTATTACAGTAAGCACCAAAAAGTGACACAACCGTGGAAAACAATTAGCTAGAGGATACGCATGTTGGTTTCATCAATAATATCTTGTAAGTTTTCGGGCAAATTATCAAAACTTCCTTATTAGCTACACACACAAGAATTATCACATGTAATTTTACCAAAAAAAAAAAAAAAAAAAAAAAAAAAAAAAAAATAAAAGGAACAAAGCAGTCTCAATAATGTCCGCCAAGTTTCATGGCAGTTCATTAAAAGCTATTGGACTAGTTGCTCATTCCGGAATAATCAAACAAGACAAAACGTTCAATGATGGTCGTATGCACTCATTTTCATTTATATGTCCATATTGATTTAGTAGTAAACTGTATCCAAATACAACTTCATGTAAAGTTCTAATATTTATATTTACAAACCAAATTTAGCAAAATATTGCATAAATAAAGTTTCTCTTTGACCCCCATTCAGACAATCCCTTGACTCTAAGAAATGAGTGGAAATCTACATGGGATGCCCTTCGTACAATCCTTTGACTCTAAGAAATGAGTGGAAATCTACATGGGATGCCCTTCGTACAATCCTTTGACTCTAAGAAGTGAGTGGAAATTTACATGGGATGTCCTTCGTACAATACTTTGACTCTAAAAAATGAGTGGAAATCTACATGGGATGCCCTTCGTACAATACTTTGACTCTAAGAAATGAGTGGAATTCTACATGGGATACCCTTCGTACAATTCTTTGACTCTAAGAAATGATTGGAAATCTACATGGGATGCCCTTCGTACAATCCTTTGATTCTAAGAAATGAGTGGAAATCTATATGGGATGCCCTTCGTACAATCCTTTGACTCTAAGAAATGAGTGGAAATTTATATGGGATGCCCTTCGTACAATCCTTTGACTCTAAGAAATGCAATCACTTAATTGTACAAAAATATAAGAATCATTAAAGAATCAAACTGTAAGGTTTAGAAACAAAATTCATACATGCGCTTAACCTTGCTAAGAACACACTGAAAGGTCAATTTGCAATTTTCTTTGCGTGTATGCTTATTTTCACAGTGTATTTGCAAAATGCCAAGATGTTACAGTATTAAATCAAAAATCTAGAGAGAGAGAGAGAGAGAGAGAGAGAGAGAAGGCGGACTGTGTGCATGGAACTGATAATGTGATTCTATTTTAAGGTGCAAAGCTAATACGTTCCTAAAACAAGAGCTTCTGACCTCAAAACGTGTTTTCAACAGACGTTCTGCTTGCGATGACCTCGTATCCATAAACTGCGCCATTACCTAGTATCCATGAACTGTGCCTTGATAAATGTCGACCCTGTTATCCCGACAATCTGCATAATGTGTGAGTGTGTGAGATTTGGATTTTTAACGTAGCTTTACAAAATTTCCAGTCATATCACTGCGATGTCTGCAGTGTGGTAGTGTAAAGTGATGTCTAGCACTGTGGCATCGTGCCGCAGACATGTAGCGTGATGTCCCACCCAGTCACATTATCCTGACCCCAGGCCGACCAGTCCTAACACTAACCTCTTAATGCTGAGCGCCAAGCGAGGCAGCTGTTAGTACCATTTTTATAAGTATTTGGTATGACTCAGTCGATGTTCGAACCTATGACCTCCAGCATCCGGGGCGGACGCTCTGACCACTAGGCCACCGGAGCGGTTCTGCGTAATGCAACAAGCAGAATCCACGGTGTACTAGTACAACACATTTTCAGAGAACAAATATCTGTTTGCACTTATAAACCAAGCTTATCAATAGTTTGTAATATTGTTTATCTTATGACTTTTGTAACATTGTCTATCTTACTGATGAGAACATGTGCTAATATGTGTATCCCATACTAGATAAGGGTTGCAGATGTCACACTCTACTTTTATTGCAATATCAAATATAGAACATTGAAATTTGATATCAAACAGGGAACACTGACATTTGATATCAAATAGAGAACACTGAGATTTGATATAAATACGAGAAAATTTATATTTGATATTAAATAGAGAACATATGCTTAATAATAAATTCGTCCATTATAGGGTAGTGTCATAAACAGATTTGACACACGTAGTATCGGGTAGCATCATAAACAGTTTGAAACACGCAGTGTCGGGTAGCATAATAGACAGTTCGACACAGGCAGTATAGGGTAGCATAATAGACAGATTTGACACACATATCGGGTAGCATCAAAAACAGATTTGACACACACAATATGTGGTAGCATCATAAAAAGATTGGCACACGTAGTATCGGGTAGCATCATAAACAGATTTGACACACGCAGCATAGAGTCGAATCACAGACAAATTTCTGACAAACTACTGAACGTAGCATGCTTTTACTTCAAATATTGTGTTTTCATAATTTTATCAAAATTGATATTCATCTCCATTCAAAGGTGACCACTGCGATTCAAAACAGGCACATTCTGCATGTGCGACTGTTATGTACCTGTAAACAACTTGAGTAATATGCCCATTAGTATGAATATGACGATGAGCATAGAAAGGCATATTACGTGACTTCTTACAGCTTATAAACCCTTACGCTGTCACTGTGTTGAATTTATCCACTCTGGATTGGCACCTGTCTGAATGTATTATTTACAGATACGGTTAATGCTTGTTAACAAGTAAGGCAGAATGGAGGACAATACATTAGAACATTAATTATCTGTAACCACAATTGGAGACACGAGAGTGGTTTGGATAACCGAAAATTTGGATATTCAGATTTATATTTTTTTTATGTATTAGATACGTTGATCGGCATCTTCGCTAGGCAAGGTTTCGATAAACTGTTAACCCATCTACACCTTGGCGAATCGATCAGATATTTCAATGCCTCGGGTCTGTGAATTTCGGCAAGCCACCGCATCCAATCAAAATCAAGTTGTTCAAATTTGAGTACTGTTCCTACACGATCGAGATAAGGGAAGCGCACAACTGGAATGGACTCATAAATAAACAATTTTCCACTGCCGGTCCGTCTTTGCACAAATACACCCTTTCCCTCAAATAATCCTGTAATGGCTTCTTTCTGGTACGTAGTCATACTTTCGGTGTTAATCTTAGAAAGTATCATTTGAAGTCAATTGTCTCCACCATTTTCGGCCGATGTACAATGCACGGCTGTTAAACGCTGTTGGTTAGTTGGCATTACATACTAGGGAAGGCAACTTATGAAATCAATAGATGTCGCAAGGAAAAAGCACTGAAGTATCTGATCGATCCGCCAAGGTTTAGAGAGGTTAACATATCGGAAAATTGGCTAGCGAAGATGTTTGTTCAGATGAGCAACGAGACTGGTTAATTAGGGTTCTATTTAATTTTCAACAGGATCCAATGAAACTTTAAATATTTGAAACCTAGCTCTGAAATTGTAGCGCGTTTTTGTATGTACGAGTGAAAAAAACACAACTGAATTTAACTCCAAATGCGGTGTCGTAACATGATTTAAAGCCATGGGCAGACCCAGAAATATTGTTTGGGGGTAAGGGTGGGTGGGAAGGGCTAAACGAGTAGGCAAGAGTTCCTAATGATGGCGGTGCTGGGGGGGGGAGGGGTGAAACCCAAAGAAGCTCCTGTAGTTGAAGAGTTTCCAGGGCACGCATTTAGCATCCATTATAAAGAAAACTTACTCTTGGAAAAGTTCGAGTTGTCTTGTGTCTTTGTTTTCGGGACTGGGGGTGGGGATAAGGCCTGTTCCCCTGGGTTCCACGCCTGTAAAGGGGGAAATGATAAGATAATAGAAAGTCGCTACAAGACCAAATTTTACCGGTACAAATGCTAATCAACCCATCTCATCAATGCATGGTTTATCACTTGCATAGAGTGGAGAAGATTATCTTGTAAACAATACTTTAGAGCAAGGAAACTGAATGAATGCGTTTCTGACCTTTACATAAGCTGCGTTCAAAATGGATATTATCACATGTCAACGCCATGACAATATAGTTCGTCCCACACAGCATCGCGAATTTGACCTTATCTGTAACTCGGAAAATTATCAGGTTAAATACCTAATTTGTTTTACACAGCATATTTAAAACAAATTCGGTAATAGTTAATGTGTTTCCATGCTTTGTGCTAGTGTAAGCCTTCAACTTCAGCCTGGCTAGATCACGTGACTCACTTTAATCTATAAATAGAAACCCGCAAAATTCCAAACTAAGCTGCCCGCCCCCCTCCCAATGGTTATTAATTTGTTTTGAACAAGAGTAAATAAAAGCACCAACGGTATTGTAAAAAAAAAATCCATAGCGCCCAGTACTTTTTTAAATGAAATTGTCGATCGCTTAACCATTATTACATATTCTTCAACACAAACGGAAAGAAGCAGAAAGCGACTGATAGGATTAAAATTTGAATCTGAAAGAGGAGTGCTTTCATTTGCATTGTTTTTGTCTTGAATTTCATATTTTGCAATCCATCAAATTGATTAGCTGACCCACCTGGTGTTGTGTTCTTGCCGACGGTCACTGATCAAAGTCGGGAGAGATATGGGACTACAACTGTATGAATGGAATAAGTTGGCTTTATACAGAACTTGACGTTGGGACAGTTAACTTTGAACACTTTAAACACATTTTATAGTTTGTCGGAACATGAATACCGACAGCCCCATCTTTTTCCGGTACAGAAGCAAATTTTATCGGTAAAAACCGGCATATACTGGTGTAAAGGAACCTCTGGCGATCAAAAATAAAAAAAATAAAAAAAATAAAAAATAAAATAAAATATTGATTTTCACGCACAATATTGGTCAGTTACATTTTGTTGCTAGTCACAAGTAAACTCTAACGAAAGAAAATACTTTTAAAAAAGTATAGTAATACATGTACATGTACTTCAATTGACCTATATTTTGGATAGCGTGAGAAAATCATTGTCTTGCTGAGGCTACCAAAGGGATGAGGCTATTCACAGGGAAATAAAAACAACTTTGAACCAGATATTGTTGCAGTAACTTACTGTTATAAAAATATGTGACTTGTTACTTAATCTCATTTAAAAGACTTCTAATCTTCTTTTTTCTGCAACCAGGCATGACTGAATTATTATTTGTATAATGCATTAGAAATGCCATTTGTTTTTAGAAACAAAACTCCTCATTTTTGGTACTTCAGATGCATAATCATTGTTCTGCAGTAGATTTATCAACTAAACCCTGATATCTCGGGACCCGGTTATGTCGACGATTTTTTGACACCGCCGACGTAATCGAGATAACCGGGTTTGACTATATATATATATATATATATATATATATATATATATATATATATATATATATAACTATATATATATAACTATATATATACAATGTGCATAAAAAGAAAATACGGTTTTTAATGGGACTCCGGGTGGCCGAGTGGTCTAAACTCTCACCTTTACCAATTACTACCATCTATCTCACCAGTGGCATTTCGATGAGTCGGTGGTTCTTACCGGGGTTTCCGGGGCTCTTCCCCGATCAGTTTTATTGGCCGCCATGTATAGACTATCTTGCGCTAAGAAATGGTGTTAAACCCGAAACAACCGGGGCCGTGGATATGGTAGGTCAATGGGGACAAAATTCCGGGGGCCCACAACGGTCAGGGGGTCCACTGCCGTTACAATTTTTAATTCATAGGGGCCAACTGGAGAATTTTTCCTAGGGCCCACAAATCCTGTACGCTGCCCAGAAAACAGCAACAGCAACTAAGACGACGGCTACGATTTTTAACTTACCCTGTCACTGTCTTACGACACCAGCGAGTAGCCAGAAGACGCCTGAGCTATCCTCGTTGCTAAAATTATAACCGTTACTATTTCATCACAAAAGCTCCCATGCCTCGTTTGGCACATCTATCTTCGCCTCAAAACGATACTAGTATTTCATTCAACATATTAATCTACATCAAATATTTGTAAAGTCTTCGCAGGACGTATATTTAAATTCGCCGTCAATGGATGTAAGTACGTTGCATACCTTGGTTCAAGCGAACTACACCCATTTTCAGCATGGAAGTCGTAGCTAAAATGTAATAGACTTATCATTTCAAAAGAACGAAACATACACTACTGATCAAAACTTGGACGTTTCAGCCATGTTTTTAATCATCAAACATATTTCCTAACAGATGACGGCGTAATCACAACGTTCACTACAGTGAGTGAGGCATGAATGCTTTTTTGTTTTTTGTTAAAGTAGTTCGCAACATGATATGCTTTTGACGTCATAGGTCACCTTTTAATTACGGTTTATGCGTCCTTCTTGGTCATTACACAATGTATGTTGGCCATATGACTTCCAATTAGCACAGCAGAAACTATACCTTGGGTGGCCGAGTGGTCTAAACAGGGGTGCCCGCAGAATTATTTGGGGGAGGGGGGCAAACATGTAGTGGTCAGCTAATAGGTTCACGAATGAAGGCTACATCATGCTTAGAGGTCAAATCCAGGGCCTTGCCCCTATGTGAGGGCGCCCATGGGTCTAAATCGCTCGCATTTACTGATCATTGCCATCTCACAGCTGTCTGTGGGTTCGAGTCTCGAGCTCGGCCAATGTGTGTATGTGAAAAAGCTGCCATTAGCTTCCCGTGGGTCGGTGGTTCTTACCTGGGTTTCCCTGGGTTCTTCCTCCACCAGTTATACTGGCCGCCATGTATAGCCTATCCTGCGCTGAGAAATGGCTTTAAACCCCAAACAACAACAACATTAATCCTAACTGATAGGAGTAGCTAGACAACATTGTTGTAATTACAAATAGGTATAAAAAATTAGTCAGCTGCCACGACAACAAGTAATTTAATTTCTGCAAAACAACACCACATTATCCCCCTATACATGTAGTTGTAAAATAGAGGATACTCAACCATAACTTAAGTGATCGCTATGTTGTGAAGACACTTGTGCATGTGCACTAACGGGTGGGGTGTCAAAATTATTTCAAATTGTGCATTTGCTCTCATGTTTTGGGATTTGTCATTTGATCGTGAAGTTCTATAAACTAGCAAAAATAAATTGCTTGTTTAAGAGGCAGTTGATTCAATATTATTACCTATACAATACTGTAATATATGTACCTCGTTATGTAATTACAATACTGAAATATAACTATTTGTAATTACAATACTGTAATATATGTACCTATTTGTAATTACAATACTGTAATATATGTACCTATTTGTAATTACGATACTCTAATATATGTACTTCCTATCTGTTAAAATTAATGACAATGTATAGTTTCTGATGTTTCTATTGGAAGTCAGACGTCCAAAATGCACGGTGTAATGAGCAAGAAGGCCAATAAACATTAACGGGACGGCGAAGGAAGTTCCAAGTGTCCAATACCTGAATATAAGGAAGACCAAACTTCAAGCAGCGTAGACCCATAATCTACTGTTCCAAAATGCACTGGAAAATCAGGGTCTATGTTGTTCACTGAAAATCATCAGTAGAATCAACATTATAGACCCTAGTCAGAGTAATATATATGTGTGTATATATATATATATATATATATATATATATATATATATATATATATATATATATATATATATAGATAGATAGATAGATAGATAGATAGATGGATAGATAGTTGGCGCTTGGATGCGTGTTATACTCAAGCTCATACGGTACTATGGAAGTATTTATACACTTGAAATGCATTGACATCTCAGCCTGGAGCGACAGTCAGTGTCACGGAATTGTATAAATCTCTCTATTTATTTAATGTACTCGGGTTTCGTATTTTTTTTGTGTACAACGATACCCGAGGGTGATTTATGTATCGTGTACATTATTTCGAAATAATGAGTTCCGTTCATCCCTGCCGCACGTGCGAAGTGCTCTTGATGGGAAGAAACCGATTTACATCTAGCAGACTACATCCCATGTGTATAAATGCCTCACCGTAATGTGATATCTTCACATTACGGAAAGTCTTGTCAGTAAGCAGTCTACTTGCACATCTTCAGCTGTAGAGCTATGTAATTTATACATTCCTTATGTATATTATATCTTTTGTATATTGTAAGTTATAGCTATTTTTGGTATTACCACGTTCACTTTTGTATGTTTTCAGTGTAGCTTTGGCTTGCGTAGTATAACGTAAATATTTTTCTATTCTTGTTTGTGACTTAGCAAGAGATCTTATATTAGCAATATAAAGTTGCATTTTATTAAGAAGCGTTTAGTACCATAGGATTCTCATCGGACACAGGTTCACTTTTGAACCTGTTTATTGTTCTGTAATATTGTTCCGATAATGTAATTTACATAACTTACTGTATATAACGTCATTACGTTTTTATCTCATATGCCTGTGTCATGAATAGTACACGGTATTAGTTGTATTTTCAGCTGACCAGGGTGACCAGAGTGAACATAGCAGCTGTAGAGCTGACTAGAGTGACCAGGGTATAGAGCTGACCAGAGTGGTCGACGTGGTACCAGCTACAGAGCTAACCACAGAAGGAATTGAAAGGTGGTCTGTGACTACCTGTAATGATACATACTTGATTGACCAGTGTGACTGGTAGCCCAAGTGTAATTTTGACGCAGTGTTTTTTGTTACTCTGTGTATGTAATCTTTTAGCCGTGGGCTAATTTTTTGGGTTTTGTTATACCCATTGTTTTGGGAGTGTATAAGATATTTTTGTATAATATCTCTCCAATCAATTCACCACATTTTACTATTTGAGTAAAACGATATCTCATTTTTTCACTAGTTGAGTGAATACTTCATTTTTTACTATTAGTAAAACACCCGTTATTTTCATCGTGTGAAATTGCTGTGATTTGTTCACCTTTGTCTTTGTACTATGTAAAGTCATTCATTTGTATTTATATTTGTTGCATTTTTAGGTTTCGTGCGTGTTATGTTAATTTGTCCAATATTTGGACCCGTACACGCACGTATCAATCATATTTATTTTCTTATTTAAACCATACATCAATAAACATTATATTTGTATTACCATTAACAGTGTTCTGTCCGAAATCCCAACTCGGTTATCGTGTTACAGTCAGTCGGCTAGCGAATAAAAGAAATTCCAATGAACTGTTTACCAATCTAATTTCTTTCTCCAAGCGTGAGTAGATCAAGCTATCCGTTATGAGCTTATTGGTGAAACGTAGATGTTGGTCAAGCGGTCAGTCATAAGCTCAGCGGGTCAACTGTACATGTTTAACTATATTAAGATACATTTCATGAAATTTGATTTTAAAAAAAACAAACATGTATGCTACATATTTGGAGGAGCATTCTCCTTGAATTTACTCAGTCATGGACGCCAAAGCAGACACTATTTAATGTTGCAGTGGTTGCAGAAATCGTCAAATAGATCTTCAAAATATTAAATCACTATATATCATCAAATCTGATGACGAAAAAGTTGAATTTTAATATTTTAAAAAAGTAAAACTGCAACTCCAAAAGTCGCAAAATGTATGACATGCATTATTACACGTGTTGTTTGTCGACCAGACAAGATCAATATACGATAGTGTTCCAACTTAGGGCCGCGAAGACGTTCTGAAGTGTCGCCATGATCTATTTTTAGGGTGGCAAAGCTCATGAAAATTTTGGAAACGAGGGCGTGAGTCTCACAACAAATATTTTGTACCTTCGCGGCCAAATATTTGGGAACAAATGATTTACAACATGCATGTGTCATTGGTCTATCAGACAAGATTAATTTACGACAAGGCATGTGTCATTTGTCTGTCAGACAAGAGTAATAGCTCGGCGCATAACAATATCGTTAGAAGACAATACAACCTGAATTTTTAAAAATTCCCTCCAATATATTTGCAAATTGACTTTCCCTGTCATAAAAAATAGCCCATAGACGCTAGTCTCTTCGTTACTTGCTTATAGGAAAATAAAAATTATATATATATTTTTTTAAAAATTTTTTTTTCCCCTCGGGTCGGTAGAATTTCCCCCACCAAAGATACTGGCCACCATATGCCAGTATAATCCGAGAAAACCCCGGGAAGAACCACGACTCTCGGGAAGTTGTTGGCAATCTTTCTAACTACGTTGGCCGAGCTGAGACTAGAACCCACGCGGACGAAGGTGACACATATCATTACCACCACCACCACCACCACCACCACCATCATCATCATCATCATCATCATCATCAGTCCCTTAACCTTAGAGGTCGTTGGGGCACCACAGTTGACTTTACAACCAATTCTCTCCATCTTTCCCTGTTCTCTACTGCCCTTTGGGAATCTCCAAATCCCATGCCTGTCCACTCCTCAATGTTGTCTTCCCACCTCTTTTTCTGTCTGCCTCTTCTTCTGCACCCTCACACTGTGCCTTGCAAGATTGTTTTTGCCAGTCCAGATCTTGAGACATGGCCGTACCACTTCAATTTGAGCTTTTTTTTACAGTGGTCAAGAGGTCTTCATAGGATCCAATGGCTCGTTGGATCCTGTTGTGGACTTCTTCGTTGGTTACATGGTCAATGTATGAGATGCCCAAGATCTTGCGGTAGCATCTCATTTCGAAGGTTTGAATCCTTCTTTGTAGATCTGATGTGAGCGTCCATGTTTCACAAGCATACAGAAAGATGGATATGACAATCGAGCGCATCAGCCTTACTTTGGAACCAAAAGCAATGTTGGTATCTTTCCATATTGGTCTCAACCTTGTTATTGCTGCTGTTGTCTGGGCAATCCTGCAAAGTAGTTCTGGTTTGGAGCCCTCATCTGTGATAATTTATCCCAAGTACTTGAAGCTTGTGACTCTTTCCAGCTTCTGTCCACTGACCTTTATTTCTGCACTGATGCCATTGGTGTTGTTTGTCATCAGTTTGGTTTTTCGGCGCTGATCTCCATACCGTATGCTGTGGAGGTTGTGTCGAGGCGCTCAACCAAGTCAGCCAGTTCTTTTTCATCTCCTGCTAAACCATCAATATCATCTGCGAAGCGAAGGTTGGTGATTGTTCTTTCTCTTGCTGACAGTGCCCTTGTGGTCATGCAAAGCATCCTCCATGATCCTTTCAAAGAAAATGTTGAAGAGTGTAGGTGACAGTATACATCCCTGTCTGACTCCAATTCTTGTTCGAAACCAATCTCCTCTGCTGCCATTGATGAGAACAGCAGAAATAGCTTTGTCATAGAGGTGCTCAACAACCTGCACCAGGTTTGAGCTGATGTTTTACTTCCTCATAGTTGCCCATAAGGCTGCATGCCATACCCTATCAAAGGCTTTTTTGAAATCTATAAAGACGTGGTATAGATTCTGCTGGTGCTGAAGGTATTTCTCGCAAAGGAGTCTGAGATTGAAGATTTGTTCTGTGGTGCTCCTTCCTGCTCGGAAGCCTGCCTGCTCTTCAGCAATAATTTTCTCTGCTTGAGGCTTTAGTCTGTTGAGAATTATCTTCAGCATGACTTTGCTCGGGTGACTGATCAAACTGATGGTGTAGTTTTGGCATAGCTGTAGGTTTCCTTTCTTGGGGAGCACAATGACCAAGGATTGAGTCCATGTGGTGGGCCGTTCTCCTGTCTGCCATATCTTGTTGCAGATTGTTGTTAGGACTGTGACTATCTCTTCTCCCCCTGCTTGAGACATATGTGACCTCTAATGCGAGCGCCTTAGACCACTCGGACATCGGAGCTCATACCTTTATCAAAACATGAACCTTGTGTAAATTTTAATATACCTTGACATATCACAGCTACTACAAACACTGAGAGGCTACTTGGAGATGACCGAGGAAAGACAATTTATTCATGTTTACCGAGATTATAAAATATCGCGTAACGAAATGAACAACTATAACTACTACGACAAGAAAAGACTGCTACATGTCACGTAAAGATCCATAAACTCAAATGTTCTAGAAAGAACAAGAAGCCCAAGTGGTCCTGATTTCACTCACATATTGACATCAGCCTAGTAACCACACACAATAGAAGCTGGCCAAGTAATCTGGTTAAGTCATTTCAACCTTATTTAATGGGGGTCTGGCATGGTTTGCGTTTGCCTTTGTGGGGTTGAACGTCATTTTTTCAATACATGATAGGCTATACATGGTGGCCAGTATCTTTGGTGGAGGAAGCTCTATCGACCCGTGGGAATCAAATAACCAGCTTTCTGGCATACCAACATTGGCCGAACCGTGACTAGAAACTCACGCCGAGAGAGAAGATGAGATGTGTGAATGATTTCTAACTGGGAAACGCCATGGACCACTAGGCCACGCAGGGCCCCTGGGTCTGGCATAAGTACAGGTTGATATCAAGAATATCTATTAGATTTTACAATTGTGTGGATTTTGTTTTTTTTATGTCGCTGAAAGTGTTTGTTTATTTGCTGCTTTTATGCTATTTTTAGTAACATGGCCATATTTAACCGGTATCATTGATACAAATTAGAAACGACTCTTTGTTCCAGGATGGTGTACGTTAAATTTGGTAATTTATTACTGGTAAATCGCACATTAGGGAAAATATATTAAATCTGCACTGTTTCCAAGCTACTGATATTTAATCATTCATTGAGGGACAAATGTTTGTGTTAAATAGTAGTCCAACTGAGCTGCATGAAAACGAGGCCAGATGGCCTCTAGTAAATTGATTTGGCTCATTATATAACTTAATTCCGGAAATATTGTTAAAGCTGATAATGAATACCATTCTGGGTTGGTGATAAGGAATACCACTTAGGGTTGGTAATAAGGAATACCATTTTGGGTTGTTGAAAAGGAATACCACTCTGGATTTGTGATAAGGAATACCACTCTGGGTTGGTGATAAGGAATACCACTCTGGATTGGTGATAAAGAATACCTCTCTGGAATGGTGATAAGAAATACCACTCTGGATTGTTGATAAGGAATACCACTCTTGATTGGTGATAAGGAATACCATTCTGGATTGGTGATAATGAATACCACTCTGGGTTGGCAAAACACTGATTCTTTTTTCTTTGTGTATCATCGTTAATACAATGCCGGTCTTAGGTGAAATAAATCTGCAGGTTCAGGCCTAATTATCTTCATATGATAAGCAATAATTGTCATCTTTCAGTTGATTTAGACAATAAATAATAACATTTGTAAAGTCCTATTTAACCTTCACGATAACAATGAAAGCTTAAACTCCTCGACAACAAAGAACTAAAATAAGTACATGGATTCTTGTTTAGAAGGCGCTAAACGATTAATTTAAAATAGAAACTAAGCATTTAGCTATACCATTCTCACTTGTTTTGGGAAACCATCTGCTTAATTTTAATGATTTCAAACGAATTCACTTACACAAATACTGTAATTTTAAAATACTCGTAGCATTACTGGTTTGTAGTGAGTATCAGTTTTGTGTTGTTGACTATCTCCCATTTATAGAACTACCAAGATGATATCCATACCTGCGTGCCACTGATATCAACTCCCAGCCTAGTAACTCAGCACTGTGCCCATCTAGAGACCTATCCACACCTCCAAGTGTAAAGTACCTTAAACAGTGTAGATGAATTGAGTGACATTAGGCATACTGGTACACAGTGTAAGATGAACAGTGACATCAGGTATACTGGTACACAGTGTACGATGAATTGAGTGGCATCATGCATACTGTTACACACTGTAAGATTTACAGAGTGACATCGGGTATTTTGGTACACAGTGTAAGATGAATTGAGTGACATCAGGCATACTTGTACACAGTGTAAGATGAACTGAGGGACATCAGGCATACTTGTACACAGTGTAAGATGAACTGAATAATAAACCTAAATAAAGACTGAGAGTTCATCTAAAAAAGTGATTTAAAGGGTTTTATGTTTAGAGATAAAAACACTCGGTGATTTATTTAACCTTTAGGATAACAATGAAAGCTTAAACTCACCGATAACAATGAACTAAGTACATGGTAAAAATATTAATAACAAACCACCATTACAAGACAATATACTTCATTCATTTCTCAAAAGTACGTTAGACTTAATGTTGCCAATATGACAATTTTTAAACACGATTTTCGAAACAAGCATTATACCAGGTTCTTGTTTAGAAGGAGGTAAACGATCAATTTAAAATAGAACCAAACATTTAGCTATATCATTCTCACATGTTTTTTTGGAAAACCACTTACTTCGAATTAAAACAATGCCTTCATGATTTCTTGCAAGCAAGCCAAACTATGAACCAAAATCAAGCATCATTAAGAGCATGCTCTTTTTACAACAAACCGCATTTTAATTTTATATTCAGCGCTCAAAATGCTAAAAGCCAGAAAAATCACAATGTTATGTTATTAGACAGAATCATTTAAATATAGTTCTTAAGGCGCTTGACATGTTTGGCGTACAGAAAAATCACAATGTTATGTTATTAGACAGAATCATTTAAATACAGTTCTTAAGGCGCTTGACATGTTTGGCGTACAGAAAAATCACAATGTTATGTTATTAGACAGAATCATTTAAATATAGTTCTTAAGGCGCTTGACATGTTTGGCGTACAGAAAAATCACAATGTTATGTTATTAGACAGAATCATTTAAATATAGTTCTTAAGGCGCTTGACATGTTTGGCGTACAGAAATATCACAATGTTATGTTATTAGACAGAATCATTTAAATATAGTTCTTAAGGCGCTTGACATGTTTGGCGTACAGAAAAATCACAATGTTATGTTATTAGATAGAATCATTTAAATATAGTTCTCAAGGCGCTTGACATGTTTGGCGTACAGAACTCTGGCAAAAATACATTTGAAATAAAATTAACGTCAGCCTCTTTCAGATCATTGTATAAAATGTATGTAAACATCAATTCATGTGCTAATTTTTCTAACAACAGGTAACATTTAAAAAAAAAAAAACATAACTGCGGTTGAGACAAGGTTAAATGTATCTAGTTGTGCCTTATTCTTTAATGGTGCTCAACTAGAAATGAAGATAATGAAATTATGTCTTACCTATATACTTTAATATTACTCCACGCGGACAGCACAGTTACAATTTGGCGTTGATAAAGGACCTCATCTGAATATTGTAAATGTTTTTTGTTAACATGCAGACTTAGGGTAATTAAAAGTTAATTTTATTGAAAAACGAAGAAGTTTTGGTGTTAAAAATACTGCTAAATACAGTTTTAAAAATGATGTGAATATATTAGGAATTAAAGACCGCTTTAAATACTGCGGACTCGTGTTTAAATTCCAAAAATTTTTACAAGGCAAGAGAAAATTCAATGTAAAACAAATAAGACACGCATTAGATTTTCAAACAAACACAAAAGAAAAGTTATGCATTCAATTACTCAAAGGAACACGCAATTCACACATAACATCAGAGCTTTAAATGAAACTATTTGATCGAACCATAGCATATATAATATATTGATGTACGGTTGAGAAATTTGGAATAATGAAAATAAGGAAAAGATATGAAAACCTTCATAAAAAAGTTTTACGAACATTTACTTAGTTTTTCTTTTTTTTGTTTTTAAAGAAAGGCATAACTATATAATATTGCTAGCTGAACTTGGAAGAGTCCCTTTATATATTAACATAAGTAAAAGAATGAAACATTTTTGTCATTGTAACTGTTAACAGAGCAAACTTTCCAGTCAACTTTACAAGATCATGTTATATGTTAGAAATCAATCATAATATATATATATATAT
>JAECUM010020251.1:0-74838 GCA_016617855.1 Megalonaias nervosa
TGTAAATAAACCAGCAACAGCACCTTGAGTACTATCTGTGGTCATAGTCAACCATGACAACATTGATTTACCACCACTGTCCATGAAAGAAAGTAATCGTTGTTCTTCGGTAATCGATGGGGTCATTGTTGGCATCCACAACGAAAGTTTTGTCAGTATTACTTTACCTGCAGCAACTGCAGCATCACGCCATATTGCATCATTGTCGGTGGCTTTTCTAACAAGTACCACTGTATGTTTAGCGCCAAATATAACCTTCCTAACATTTCTGCAGAATCCAAAAATATGTGACAGTGGAATCACACATGAAAATTCTTCATCACCGTTTAACATTGTTCGACGTGATGCGAATCCCAAGTTGAAGTTTTCATTCATTGATGCAACTTCAGTTCCAGCTGCATTTAGTGTTACGTTTCTATTTTCTGGATGATCAATTGTATCCTTTGCAAACATCACTGATGGACCAGCTGACCTTGAGTAATCATCGCTATATCTTGCAAGACCAAGTATTGTCGTGGCAACGTCCACGTTTTCCAGGCATGATTCAATATTCTTTCCGTCAATGATATATATGGCACTGTTAAATAAAGCCATGACACCGTTGTTAACAAAACCAACTTGATTACCAATTCCGTATGCGTTATTATCTTCTTGTAAGAGTCTACCTTCTACTTCAATAAATGCCTCAGCGGGTAGGAAATATCTACTTGTATCTTGAACCTGTAGTCCAATTCGTCCACGCTGATCTGGAATTCGTGCGTCGTAAGAATAATACTGATAATCGCGCACAGACTCATCTTTGAGAACTGGTGCATCCATGTCAAACGTGGGGTCAGATATGCGCTTAAACATCTTTATTATTATCGTCTTCGTCTAACTCGAAGACCACTTCGGGAAGTGAGACCACTTCCTGCTATCAGACTAGCGGTTATATTTTTTTCCTTTTCCGACATCGGGACATCAGCCAACTCCGCTAGTTTTTGATTAGCTGCTTGATTTATTATTTTACTTACACTTGCTGGCATCACTTCAGTGCTAGGTAATTTCACAGGTTGAGGTCGGGTCGTTTGTGGTCTGCGTATTAATCGTGATAGTCTATCTTTAATTGCTGAAAACGTTTTGCTAGCGAGATTACCAACAGCGCCTATACCTTTTTCACGAACAACATCAATAGCTTTCATTCCTAACTGCTTTGCAATCGGTATTGCTTTTGGGGCTATCCTTCTAAACAGACCCTGAATAACATCACCTAATCCATCTCCGTAGGTTGCTCTGTATACAGGTAATCTAGAGTTTATTACCCTGACCATGGTAGGTCCACGTTGAGTACCATGCACGATCATTTTATTATTAACTGTTTTTATCACTAATTGTATCTAATCACTGTAATAATCGTCGGCGATTTCATTAATAAGGGATCGATACACATTAATATCCATGATGCCGCCTGTAAATAATCGTTTACAAATATCAGCTGCTTCATTAATGATTTCTGATGAATTATTACCAGCTCGTTTTCCTCCGATGAGGATTTCTAGTCGATCAACATCAGCAAGGACATTATTGGGACAAGTAATAAGACCACTTCCTAGACCACTTCCAGTTGCGCCGGGAGCGTCTTGAAATTCTTCTTCACTTGGTTTCAGTGGTGTTTTTTTACTTGATTTAGATAGAATTGGTATTCGTGATTTTGGTGATCTTGGGTAATCACTTTGTGATTGCTCAAATAGTTTTAGTTCTTGTTGTCGTTGTTGTTCTATTGTTTCTTGTCGTTCTTGTTCTCGTTGTAGCTTTTGTTGTAGTCGTTGTGCTCGTTGTGGTGATGGTGTTTCAGATTGTTGTGGTAATTCAAATTGTGGTGTTGGTAATTCAAATTGTGATGGTGGTAATTCAAATTGTGGTGTTGGTAATTCAAATTGTGGTGGTGGTGATAATCGTTTACCTCGTTCAACCTCTTCTACATATCTATTTACAGCCATGCCAAATTTGTTAAAATCGTCAGTTTCTTTACTAGATCTAATTTTTGGAATATCAGCATAGATGCGATATACATCCTTGAGCCAATGATCACGCTTTAGAGATTTAACATAATCTGATTTTACATATTTTTCTCTTTCATAATATCCATACGCGGCAATATTAAATACTTGGTTTGGGTCCTTGATAGCAGCAATACATTCAAGCGTGAATTTATCTATTATATTAGTTCTTGGTCTTTTAGGCGCTGGTTGTGGTTCTTGTGGTTGTGGTTGTGGTGGTGGTTGAGCTGCTTGAATACGACCAGCAATATCAGCAGGCAATGTTGCAAGAGCTCTTTGTGTTGCCTCAGTTGCTGTAACAATTTTCTTCGTTGGTTCGACAATCGGCTTAAATAATTTTTCTGTACCTTCTGTAAATTCCACTTGAGACTCCTGACGCGATTGTAGTTGTTGCTTAACAGAATCACGAACAGGTAGATATTTTTTAATTGCCTCTAGTCGCTCTCGAGCTAATTTAGCTGAGTGTGGTTCTCCAATACTCATTATTGATAATATCTATAATGGCTGTTTAATTTATAGCAGCAGAGAGGGTGAAGGACATACGCGTAGTGACCAGATTGTGAAAAAATCAGAAAAAATCTGGTCAATTAAAGAAGTTTTCATTATTAAGGCAAAAACTTCTTTTTTCAGCCTTCGTAGGAACCCTTAATTTTCAAAAATAAGGTCTCTACAAAGTTGTAGGGTTCACCCTCTCTGCTGCTAAACTAAAAAAGTTCAAATCATGTTTACGTATACGAACTGAAAAATTGGAATGAATCAGATGCCATTTTATTGAAATTAATTACAATTTCATCGTTTCACTGGGGTCCTTGGCGGCCGAGTGGACTACAGCGCTCACTTTTACGATCACTAACATCTGACCTCTGTCCGCGTGGGTTCGAGTATCAGGCTTGGCCAACGTAGGTATGTGAGAAAGCTTGCCAATAGCTTCTCGTGGGTCGGTAGTTCTCGGAGTTTTTTTTTTCCCTCGGCACTTTCTCCTCTAGATATACTAGCTTCCATGTGTAATGTGATGAAAAATGTCGTTAAACAATATCTTTTCATCTTATGATGTTGTATGTGGATGGTAAAACAGACGATCTTGCTGTACCAAGCTCCATATATAGATGGACTAGAATAACTGTTCGTTTGATCTTTTAGTGGGAACCTTTATGGTGGCCTAATCCACTCGCAAAGTATAGGTCTATAAACACCTGGTTTACAAAACCACCTCCCTTTCCGTGGTTCCTCCGCTCTTTTCCCAAACTTCACAAAGGTCAAAATTCTAATACCTCTCTCTCTCTCTCTCTCACACACACACACACACACACACACACACACACACACACACACACCGCATGCTTAAAGTCCTCGACTCGAACTGCATATAATCAATTACGCCCACAATCTCGCTCTGACTACTCTGGTATAGACAGGCATATCACATACTTCTCATAGCTAAGCATTCTTCAAATACGACTACGAGGGTTCCGTGTGACAGAGTGGTCTAAAGCGCTCGCCTTTACCGATCGATTCCTCTCATGCTGTCCGCGTGGGTTCGAGTCTCGGGCTCGGCTACTGTGAGTATGTGAGAAAGCTAGTAGCTTCCGTGGGTCGGTGGTTCTTACCGGGTTCCTTCCTCCACGAGCTATACTGGCCGCCATGTATAGCCTATCATGTGCTGAAAATGGCGTTAAACCCACAACAACAACAACAACGGCCACCCAACATAAATGCGCGATTAATCTCAGTACTCCAATATTCTGTTTTCTCCATTTCGGTACTCCATCCAATATATTCTGTTTTCTCCATCTCTATACTCCAATACATTTTGTTTTCCCATCTCGGTACTCCAATACATTCTGTTTTCTCCATTTCGGTACTCCAGTTCAATCTGTTTTCTCCATTTCGTACTCCAATACATTGTTTTCTCCATTAACCACAATGTAAATCATGTTATCCGACTAACTCTTGACGTTCAAAGGCATGTACTTTAAAACCATGAGTGTATTGTAATAAAATCAGTAGGGAACTTTCAAGGTCCACCAAACGCGCGCGCATGTGTGTGTGTGTGTGTGTGTGTGTGAGAGAGAGAGAGAGAGAGAGAGAGAGAGAGAGAGAGAGAGAGAGAGAGAGAATAATGTCATCAACAGAGAAACTGTGCTATAGGTAACTCATGACTGAAAATCTTATCATATGATATTGATCTAGCTTGGCAGGTAGACGGCCAATCACCATCACTCACGTACACTTCCATAGCTGAAATAAAGGACGCAGAGGTGCTGCTGATCTGTATAGTCTTTAATTCCCAGTATTTTCATTGCCGTCATCTTTCAAGCCATCTTTATATTAACATGAAACTTGCAGCCCTTTGTTTGATCATTTTGTTCTCCGTAATTTCCATGGGTAGCGCTAAAGTAACAAGCAAGTCCAGCAAAAAGCAAAAACCCAAGAATGAATATAAATATAAAATTAATCTAACTGACGACCAGCTGCAGAAACTTCTGGCAGAGCTGCGTAAAGACGAAGCATTGAAAAAAGGAATGCCTCAACACGACGAAAATGAGGAATGCGTTTACAGATGTAAAGACGGTTAGTGTTTTGCCATTTGTCTGTATGTCTGTCACACATGTTTCAATATCAATCGTGCATTGATATTCTTTACACCGATTTTTATATTTCTAAATGTTATAGTTTTCACGTGTTTAGGCTACAAGTACGTTTTATGCCAGACAATTGTTAGTGTGTGGGGTGGGTGGGGGTGGGGGTTAAGATCACTCCATTCCCAGACAGGGCCATATTCCTTGCACAATGTGTCCTGATTTATGAATTTTTCAAATAATTATAAAAACACTCCATCCAACCCATTTTTCATGTTAAAGCGTTGGAAACTCCTTACATATTGAAGAACATGAGATCGTGACAATTCGAACTTTTGCTGACTCATTAGGGAATAAATGTATAGCATATTTGAAATATTATCATCTTAATATCAGAGAAAGAAATCTGTTTTGTGTGAATGATAAAAAAGATTATATTGTTGTTAAACTGATTATATGAAAGCGTTTCATTATATCAACAAATCAAAATTGTCGAGTAAGCCGTACAACAGGTCATACGAGACAACGCTTTAAGCGTACTCACAATTTGCAAAAGAAAACGACATTATGTGTCAGGAATGAGCTTGTACAATTAAATTTTAAATAATAACTCCAGAGTGTCACAATGCGAAGCTTTTTTTACCATTGCCATTTACTTTCTATGTAAATGACGTTAAGCAAGAGTTTATTAACAGTGCTAGTCTTCCATACGAATTTGATGGGTTAATTTTTTCTTTTTTTTGTTAGAACGTATGCTGATGATAAGTATTTTCGCTGTTGTTATTGTTGCTGTTGTTTTCTCAGTGTTGAGAATCTGAAAGAAATACATAACATCAGTTGTCATCAATGTATGAATTTATCAAATTTATTGTGATCAATAGAATTTTAAAAATAAAACCGAGGGAACCAAAAAAAAATAAAATATGGTAGTATTTTGAAATGGCGGTAAAATAAAGGCCCCAGAAAAATAGTATCACAAAAACAAAGTTATCGGAATTGAATATAAGTTTCATACTTCGGTCTGATTTTGTGTTACGCTGATAAGTAATTAGTGGCGGCGTCAGGATTTGCGTCACTCGGGGGAAGAAGTCAATGTTATTTAATGGCCTCCTAGTTTGCTATAGGTAACGGTTTTTATGTCGATTACCCCCTACTCCAACCCCCTCCTAAATATATTTTGTGAAGAATTACCTCCCGTTAAACTAAGGTGAAGGTGAAATACTATTAAAAAAAATTCAGCTGCAAAAAAGATACCGACTGCATCCCGTTTCGCCTGGTGCCTGGGGGCAATTTCCCCATCCAAACCATGTTTAGCTATATCGATATATCTACTGTGAATTTTTCTTACGAGCTCAGGAAAACATTGATCAATTAGATCTTCTTCTCATAATTATATATAATAAACTTTATTTAACAAGGATAACACATTTGGTCATAAAAGACCCATCTGTTACGTGGTCCTCAATTTTTGTAATTGGTTATGTTAAAAAAATAATTAAAAAAATAAAAATAAAAAATCATACACATTCTCAGGTATCATCGCACACGTATTCACACAGATATAAAATGAATGAATATGTTTCACTATACTGGTCAACAGATACATATAGGAACAATATACTATACACTTACACACATTTCAGAATAATCTAAGTCGTATATACATACATCGAATAAAACATGTACATATTTCATTTCTGGACATAATGATACAGTTCTCAATTTGGAGGCTTTAATACGTCATTCCAGCTGGTTAAGAAAGAATTTCTTTAATATTTCAAACGAAGCAAAGGAATTTAAATTACTTTTCTTCAGGGGTAAGGAATTCCATAGTGACGGTGGTGATACAGTAAATGAGCCTCTGTAAAGGTTGGTTTTCGGCCACGTTATCTTGAGATCGTCGTCACTTGTTGATCGGAGATTACGCTTAGTATTTGATGATCTTGGTTGAATTACATGATTTTATCTAATTTTTATATTTTTTTATTCATGGCTGCAAATTCTGCAGATTATCTTTAGTTAAATTTTGCAATCGTGACCTGATATCTTAAGAGTTTAGTATTACACAGGATCTATAAATAGATGCTTACGTGTGTGATGACAATTATTAATAATAATCTTAATAATAATAATAATAGTACTTAAATGGCGCTTATGGCTTAATTTCTCAGTGGCTAATGGGGTTTCGACGTTTCTACAATAATTCTGTCACTTTCTATTGGTTGGGCTAGGTCACATGAATAGGCCAGTTCGAGCAAAATGAGTAGTGTATTCTGTCACGTGGGTTCTATTGCGAAATACATTTGCAATAGACAGTGTATATAAAGGGAGAACTGAGCAGTCAGTTTTATTCCGATTTTTGTGTCATTCACATTTCTTGTGCTCCTGTAGTAAATCTGCAGACGTGTTTTATGTTGTACTTAGATATTATTCGAGAGGAAAAACATTTGTTTTGACTGTTCAGTGGAAATAGAAAGTGCTCTTTATTTGGACTATATTATTCTGGAACTCTTTTAAATTATTCGAAGGAATTCTGGACAACGCGCTTTTGACAACGTCACGGTTCTTGAAGAACCAGTACATTTCTGGTTTTGAAATTTGTGAGGAACTTTTCATTATTTAGGACTTTCATATACCTTTATTAGGAGTAGTTTGGATTCACTTTATAATACTGTAAATTCCTCTCACATTTTTCATTTATAACTTTGATAATTCAATTGTTTGTTACGTTTTCACACACACACACACACACACACACACACACACACACACACACACACTTCATTCAGTATTTGGTAAAAATAACTGTTATTCAATGAAACCAGTTCAATTTAAGAAAGTAATTTGTATAGGCATATTTTAGGCTATGCCCAGCTGACTGAACACGATTATGAGGTAACTCCAATAGAAACTTGAATTTGTAAAATGTGTAGTTCCAATGTAGTTACATGTTGGTTTTTATATATATATATATATATATATATATATATATATATATATATATATATAATTCGAAAAGTACAAGGGATGAAGAGAAAACCGTGCAGTAATCCTTACTATGGAAACTGCTAAATTTATCAAATGTTAAGCAAATGATATAAAATGATAACATAATATAAAATAAAAAAATTAAATGATGTAAAATGATCAAGCAAGGAAGACTTCAATATTACTTTTTTTTTTCAAATAAGAATATGAATGGAACATGGCCAAACCAACCATAACAAATATTTTTATTTGTTTATTCTTACATACAAACAGAGAGCCCTATGCAAATACTTTTTCTGTATACACATCTCGAAATGTATATATTTACTTCATGCCACTTGCATGCCGTTTTCTTATTTTGTTTTTGTCCATGACCAGTAAAACGTATGACAGTGAAATGAAGTTCTACTTACGTGATAACGTGAATCTTAATTGAGCCACTATGTTTACGTAGTTAACGTATCATATATTTTTTCCTTCACGTATATTACATAAGAAAGAAAACACTGGAAAGGCTTTCAAAAGCCAACTAACTACCATTGTTTAGTGTAAATGACGTGCACTCAACGCTTGCCATAGATTCTAACGTGATAATAGATTTGGCCAGAACCGAATATTTTTTTTTTCCACCGATCACTTCCGCTTGGACGAAGAGTATGGTTTCCAAGCCAACAACAACAATACTAATAATAAGAGAGTTACATGTTCTTTCAAGAGGGTAACACAATTACGCAATTAATCTCCCATGAGGTTCTCAAAGAGGAAACGTGTATTTGAGCTAATCTACAAATCTGATATACTATCAAAGCATCCTAATACAACCATAAAATGTAGTTTGCTTGACCGAACAAGCAAGTGTGATACAATGTCGATATTTTTGATAAAGCAAACTTTATTTCTTCATTTGTACGCTTTGGTAGAAAAATGAGTACATGTTTCTTATTTGTACGCTCGTTATACAACTCAGTACATGTATCTAATTAGTACGCCTATTATAACCCTCAGTACATGTATCTGATTTGTACACCCGTTATATCCCTCAGTACGCCTACACGTATCTCATTTGTACACCCGTTATACGCTCAGAGCTATTGAAAAGGTTTCATTTAAGTGTCCTTATTCTTCTAACGCGCAAGAGATTATAATTACATGTGCAAGCTGAAATAATTTTGAGTTAGATTGCTTTTAGTGATATGACTGTTATTTCAACCACTGAGGATTTGTACAATGAATTGAAATTGTAATAACGACAATGACATAAAAATACATACAAAGTTGTAAAAGCAAACAGGCTTCTATTTCTTAGAACTCACGAATTTATAAAGAACCTTTTCACAAATAACTTGTGAAATAACTTGAGTCCCCCAAATCCCTCTTAAACAAAACTCGACCTTTACCTGGCACGTGCACTGGAAAAACGTGCTCAACTTTTGTTTCTTCAAGGACAGTTATAAAAAATGGAACTAAATTTGACAATAACGTGGACAAATGACAAGAAATGATTCAACAGGAATGGATAGGTCATATGCTTCTTATAGTTTACAAATAAAGTGGTATGCCGCACAATTTTTAAAAGTCCGGGTGGGAGAGGGCAACTGCCCACTCCTCCCTTGGACGTCCGTGTGTGTGTACGTACACACACAAGCTAAATAATATTAGGCCCATATTGTGCTAAATGGCCAACCCAAAATCGAGAAAAAGTATCACAACATTACAAACCTAAACGCAGATACGAATCGCTGATAATAAAATCTTCAAGTTTAGCAAATATTAATAACATTCAAGACGTGCTACCTGATGGAGCTGCTCACAGAGTCAAGTGGTAGTTCCCATTCTACAAGACAGAACAAATGAATGACTGAATGAGCAGCAGAGAGGGTGAACAGACCACTTGCTTGAATCGTCACTAATTGAAACAAAAATATGGTCTCAATAGTCAACAAACCTATAAACCCCCCACCAATTGGATTACTTTATTTTTGACGCGCGTGTTATCCGTGTTCGATTACAACCCGGACTCTCACTGTTGGTCGTCACCCTCTCTGCTGCTGTAATTAAATCTATTATTTATCAATAATGAGTGGTGAACCACACACAGCTAGACTAGCTCGAGAGCGACTAGAGGCAATCAACTAATATCTACCCGTCCGTGATTCTGTTAAACAAAAATTACAAGCGCATCAGGAGTCTCAGGTGGAATTTGCAGAAGGTGCAGAACAATTATTTAAACCGGTTACGAAGGCTACCGTTGGTCTTCTTCCCACGTTGGAGAAAACCGCTGAGGCTACAACTGCAACACAGCAGGTTATCGGAGCATTACCAAATCAAATTAAAGAAGATATGGAGTCTGCCGACAAAACACGTGCTGAAATTCAAGACGTTAAAAATATCGTCGAGAATCTCTCTAAACCAGAATTAAAAACTCGGTATTTTACTCAGCAAGGCTATACAGAAGTTATGGATGATCCTGTTAAGGTTGCTGCGGAGGGATATCAGCTGCGGCATAAGTTTTTAAAATCAGAGTTTCATAACACTCCAGAAAAAGAGTGGGTTGCTAGGATATTTCGTGAGTACAAAGATATTCCACAAATCAGTCTAAAAAATAGAATATAATATGATGATTTTATTGATAAAATTCATGAAAAAGATTTTGGAACGCCAGTTATATCACCAAGAAAGCAGAGATCTCGACAAAAGAGACAACCATCACCTGACCCCGCTGTCACTGGAGGTGGTATTGGTACAGGTACCAGGGGAAGTGGTCTTATTACTCCATGTCCCGATAACGTCCTTGCCGATGTTGATAGACTAGAAATCCTCTTCGGGGGAAAACGAGCCGGTAATAACTCTCCGGAAATCATCAATGAAGCAGCTGCCATTTGCCAACGATTATTTATAGATGGTATCATGGATATTAATGTTTACCGGGCTCTCATCGATGAAATCGTTGATGATTATTACCACAGTGTTACGAATATGTAATTTAATTACTTGTGTGTTAATTTTAAATTCGTTTTTATTTTATTTTTTTATCATTACATTTTATTGTAATGATTATTTTCACGGGATCTGATATTTTTGAAAGAGATATTATGTTTATATAAAACGTAGTATGACTCGCATAAGCACGATTTTATCCTGCCGTGGTTTGTCGATTGAGTAAACACTACGCGAAAACGATTGGTTATTGTCAAGGTCATTTTCCTGGCCCACGTGAAATTGCATTGTTTACTGCGTTATTTGATGATGAAATAGCCACGCGTTTCATCGTGCGCGCCTGAAATGACGTCTTAGTTCTGTTTAAAAATACTCAGATCCCCGTGAAATATTGAGTCGTACAATATATCTTCAAGAAGAAGGATATATTTCTATTAGGTGCCGTAAAGATTTATATTTTTACATCTTTGGAGCTCGAGATGTTTTATCATAGATGACAGCTTGTTCAGAAGTTCATCTATTTTTTAGAATATAATAATTTATTCCCTGGAGAACTATACAAGTGACAAAGACATTCGATGAAAATTTATTCTAAATTGAAACATTACAAGTTGTGGTTCAACGTGGAACTCTTGACATTCGTATAAAGACTTCACCTGACGTCATCATTCTCCATCTTGGAACGTCATCAAGATTCGAACCTGGATTCAGTTAAAACTCTTTAGTGATAGGACTTGTATTTTTTCAGTACTAGGATAAATGTTTGGATTGTCTTCACAAACTGTAAGTCCTATTTTCTATTTTCACCTTTCACCGTATTTTCTAGGGAAATAAATTACTTTTGTTAAAACTTACAAAGCTTGTTGGTTTCACTCTTTTCTTTTATTACCTTTGAACGAGCCTATACGTAACAACAGTGATTAAGCAGTTAGATACAACGACTAGAAATAAGATGATCATACATAATGCTCAACGTGGAGTATTACCAACATACAAAGCGACTTACGGTGATGGACACGGTGATGTTGTTCAGAAGGATAGCCCCAAAAGCAATACCGATTGCAAAGCAACTGGGAATGAAGGCTATTGACATTGTTCGTGATAAAGGTATTGGTCTTGTTGGTGATGTTGCTAATAAAGCATTCTCAGCAATCAAGGATAGACTAGCACGATTGATACGACGAAAACCACAACCAGTAAAATTACCCAGCACTGAAGTGATGCCTGCAAATGTTAGAAAAATAATAAATCAAGCTGCAAATCAAACACTATGAGTTAGCTGCCAGCACTAATGGTTTTGACAAAGAAAAAAATATAATTGCTAATCTGATAGCAGGAAGTGGTCTTCGTGTTAGACAAAAACGATAATAATAAAGATGTTCAAACGTGTATCTGATCCTGCATTTGACATGGACGTACCAGTACTCAAAGATGAGTCTGTACGCGATTATCAGTATTATTCTTATGACGCGCGTGTTCCTAATGCCCGAGGAAGAATTGAACTACAAGTTCAGGATACAAGTAGATATTTCTTACCCGCTGAAGCATTTATTGAGGTCGAAGGTAAACTAGTGAAAACAGATGATACTGTATATGGAATTGGTGATCGAGTTGGTTTGTTAACAACGGTATTATGGTGTTATTTAACAGCGCAAAATATACTATTGATGGAAAGAATATTGAATCATGCTTGGACAACGTCGATACTGCTAGGATAATACTTGGCCTTGCGCGATACTCCGATGATTACTCAAGGTCAGCTAGTCCATCAATGATGTTTCACAAGGACGTAACTGATCATCCAGAAAACAGAAATGTAACAATGAATGAAGCTGGAACTGAAGTTGCATCAATGAATGAAAACTACAACTTGGGATTTGCAGCACGCCGAGGAATGTTAAACGGCAATCAAGAATTTTCGTGTGCTATTCCGCTGTCACATATATTTGGATTTTGCAGAAATGTCCGCAAGGTTATATTTGGCGCTAAATACACATTGGTACTTGTCAGAAAAGCCACCGACAATGATGCAATATGGCGAGATGCTGCCGTTAATGCAGGTAAAGTAACGCTGACTAAACATTCATTGTGGATGCCAACAATGACTCCATCGATCGCCGAAGAACAACGGTTACTCTCTTTCATGGATCAAGGTGGTAAATCAACATTGTCATGGTTGACGATGACCACAAACAGTATTCAAAGTAATGCTGCTGGGTTATTCATATGGCAGATAACATCACAGCAGGGGGTGTCAGCACCACGACGTATATTCATCGCGTTTCAGGAAAATGCCAGAGTAGATTCTCAGGAACGAAATCCAATGGTGTTTGATACGCTTGGAGTTAGTGAGGTTTCGTTGCGGATAAATGGACAACAAGAACCATGCGAAGAAATATTGTTAAACTTTGAAAATAACTATGTTGCACGTGCTTATCATCAGTTGATGACATTTATGGGGCGTGATCAGAATGTTGATTCTGGTTTGCAGATATCTCTGCGGGATTTTACAACGCTCTATCCGATCTATTATTTCTCACTGGAACATTTGGATTTGTTTAGACAATCTGTTGTTGATATACACTTTCAAGCTCGTGTTATACTCAGCGATAAAACAATGCTCCTTGAAGGTCTTGGTGGACGAATGAAAGTCATTGATGTCCCCGTACAAAACATGTAATTAGATCGCTCATAAAAGTATAAATATCATATCATCATGTTAGTGTCAGTCTGACTCCTGGTCAGATTAAAAAAACTACAATCAGTATCAAAAGAAAACTGTGAAGTAAAAATATCACTAAAAAAAGAACAAATCGCAGGTAGCTCAAATAAACTATCACTGACAGAACGTCAACACAGGCACTGCAATGAAGCCAAACAATCGAAGACTGGTATACGACTTAATATTTCTGCGGGTGCCATTAAAGATATCACTAAGACGGGTGGCATATTTCCACTTCTCGCAACTATACCAGGAATCATTGCTGCGGCAGCTCCTGCTGTTGCAAAAGCAGCTGCGTTGGGCGGAGTTGGAAATGCCACTGGAATGGCATTAAAGAAAGCAACAGGAAAAGGAATTAAAAAAGGGAAAGGGTCTACGACTACCAGGAGCTTTACCACGACGCGGAAGCGGATTAAGGATTCCAGGAACACTTCGTTGATACTTCCCATGTCAAATTTTGATTTACTTGATGCTGCTGCGCGATTAAACACTAAAACCTTCAGAGGTGTTTTTATGCGTGATCAATTACCAAAACAACCAAATCGTGTTGAGACTGGTGTCATTAATCTCGATGAAAGTTCACGCCCTGGTACTCATTGGGTTGCATACGCTATTGATCCACGTGGAATTGTTTATTTTGATTCGTATGGACTGACACCACCAAAGGAATTTTTAAAATATGCGAGCAGCATGCAAAGTATTCCGATCTGGTATTCAGCATTACCAACACAAGCATTAACAGATCCGCCAATATATGGCCGTGAAGTACTCGCTGTACTCAACGCTGTATCAAGGTCCATAATGCCACCTCATAAAGTCGTGCACAAGTATACATCGCGTCGTCGACGTTTTAAACAGGCATTAAAAATATAATGGTAGATATTTACGGAAGATCATCATCAGCACGCAAACAACGAACAATCGGTGAGGATTTATTCAAGGAAGTAACGAAACAGATAAATGATGAATTATCTGACCTCTTAAATCTTGCAAATATTGAACCAAACGAACTTGCAGTATTTCAGAACCGTGAAGGAAAATTAATGACGAGCAATGTTTCAATCAACGATATTATTGTTCGTGCTCAAGGAACGCGAGAAGGTATTATACCTGTATACGGCAAAGATGGCAAACTTGTTCCTAGTGTTGTTACTCCATCGTCGATCCGAGACAGTATAAGTGAACGAATATTAAGAACCGGTGATGCAATGACTGGCAATCTCAACATGGGAAACAATAAAATTACTTCTCTTGGAGAACCTGCTGAAGATTTCGACACTGCAACGAAGAAATACGTCGACGATAACAACATCCCGATGACAACTTCGTTGTCGACAATCAACGATGGAATGATTGCATTTAGAACTGAATTTTCTAATCACGTAAAACTGTTTCTGAATTTTCCCAGAAACATAAACAGAGCCATTAATGAATTTTTTGGAAGTCCAGTAACTGTTGACATAAAACTCTCCTAAAATAACGCGAGACTCAATGATATTGTCAGTGGAATTCCTGATATCGTTCAAAAAACTAATCTGATTAAAATTCCTCACAAGAAGATCATCAACGTGGTATACACAGTATCATTAGGATGATCAACATGGTCACAGCAAAATAACACTATCAAACATACAGCGTATGTCACTGGTGTGTACGGGCTGTCAGTGTTCAGCTCTGCAAAATTTAGGATATTTACCACGTATCCATGGCGTCACTCAACCGATGATTTTTCTGGAACTGTGTCTGTTGTGTTAAATAAAGATGCCGAAGAAATATTTATACTGGAACCATCTGATAAAATGTTAACCGCGGCGTCTTACTGGTAGTGTCTGGAATTTGTCGCTGAAACACCTCAATTAATTACTTAATACAATTAATCGCGGAACCTACTTAATATAATAATGATCGACGTTCAACAATACACGAACAATCAAATATGTTTGTTGCAAACCAAACTAAAAAATAACGTTGACGAGTACGACTCGCAAGTAAAAAAATATCGTAGACGTGTAATTGTCATCGACATAGTTGTTTATTCAGCGTCTGCGATCATTGCTGGAACTGGTATATTACTATCCGCGGTAACAATGATATCACCGGCAGTTGTAACAATCTGTGTTTCATCAACAACAACAAATGCTGGTATTTTTAATATGATCGCGAAGAAGATAGCTACGTGCACAAATACAAAATTACAAGAGCATACAATAAAACTGAACACAGCAATGTTAGCATACTCTAAACTATCATCGACGATTTCGTTGTATCTCAACGACGGAATAATATCCGATGAAGAGTTCACAATGATAATAAAAAGTTACAATGAGTTATTTGAATGCCTGGATAGAACTGAATTATGACTTAAAATCCAGGGTTTAAAATGATGTCAACAATAGATCTACTACAGCAGATTGTCACTAATACAGCACCGACCAAATACACAATGATATCAGCACCGATCAAATACACAATGATATCAGCAAGTTCAACCAGCCCGGAATTCAGCATTAATTTTCCAACTGCAATTCCAGCCAGCGAAATCGCGCTAGCACAATTACAAGTTTATTATAGTTGGCCAAATATTAGATCAAAATCATTCGGTGGATTACCTGCAAACAACTCACTTGTGCTCGCGTATAAAAATCGCGAGGATGGAACTCCAGATTGGCAAGTTGCAAGTATACCTAAGGGTAGTTATCAGATTGAGCAGATCAAAGATGAATTCAAGCGCAGAATCAAATCTATCACCGGAAAAGAATCTAAAATAGTCATTACTGTTCACGAGCCAACTTTGTCAGCGGCAATAGAAATATCTACACCAGATTATTATATATATATATATATATATATATATATATATATATATATATATATATATATATATATATATATATCAGTCATCGATTAGAACTGTTCAAGGTTGGCCAGAAATGCCACTGGTTTATCAAGGACCACCAGAACCGACCAAAGATGAATTCATCACTGCTGACATTTTTTTTAAAACATATATTACATCTTATAAAAACTATATCCATGGACATTTGATGAATATTGTATCGATGGCGCTAAAAGTATTCCTGATCTAAAAAATATTTACGATTATGAGCATCAAATTGTTCTTACAAATAAAGCGATGAATGATGAATTTGATCGAGTTTCCGTCGATGTTAAAAATTATTTCACCAGCATAATACAACATTACAGCAAGATCACGAAAGAAATCATCAGTGATAAAATTCGTCACTTAAATCTAGTACAATTTGATTATAATTATCTTAAACATATTTTAACTAGAAATTTATATTATAATTTTAAATCGTCTCCACCTGATATTATTCAAACTATGATTAATCATTTTATATCGCTAATAAAAGTTCCTAATTTTAATTTTAACATCGATGAATACTTTCCACGGATTCTTGACTCATGCAGAAAAGTAAATCCGCCACCAGGTATTCTCAAGTACAACAATGATCCGTACTCGGGAGGTCGTCATATTTCACCAGGTATTGTAAATATAACATCAACGATCACGGTCAACCTTGTTTGTGACGTCATCGATGGCAGTTATCAAGCAGATCTTGAGAAGTCAAATCAGGACCAGCAAGGATACATTTTATATTCATTTACACCGCAAGTTCCACCAGGATATTTGATTTTATTAGAACCAATTAATCCTTTTTATCTGCGCGTGCATAATTCACTGTCGTGGCGGATACATTTCAAACTTACTGACCAAACTGGACACTTGTTGGATTTGAGAGAAGAATCACTAAATATAAATCTTTTTGTAAGATCATAGAACACCAGGAAAAAAAACCCCAAAAAAACAAAAACAAAAAATCTGTCAAATAAATTATCTGAATAATCTGATTCTGAGTAAAATCTGATTCTGAATATTTGTTATTATCAGAAGAAAAATAAATATTATTATAATATGATTCAGAATAAATATAACCTAATTCTGAGTAAATATTATTATAGTCTGATTTCGAATAAATATTATCATCTGATTCTGAGTAAATATTATTATCAATAAAATTAAATATTATTATAATCTGATTCTGAGTAAATGTTATCATCTGATTCTGAGTAAATATTATAACCTGATTTTGAGTAAATATTTTTATCAGAATAAAAATAATTATCAGAATAAAGTTAAATATTATCAGAATAAAATTAAATATTATTATCAGAATAAAAATAAATATTATTATCAGAATAAAAACAAATCTTATCAAAATAAATATCTGATTCTGAATAAATATTATAATCTGAATCTCAGTAAACATTATAATCTGATTCTGAATAAATATTATAATCTTATTCTGAATAAATATTATTATCAGAATAAAATAATTATTATTATTATAATCTGATTCTGAGTAAATATTATCAGAATAAAATAAATATTAATATTAAAATCTGATTCTGAAGAAATATTATAAGCTGTTTCTGAATAAATATTATAAGCTGTTTCTGAATAAATATTATTATCAGAATAAAATAAATATTATGATTCTGAATAAATGTTTTTATCAGAATAAAATAAATATTATTATCATGATCTGATTCTGAATAAATATTATTATCAGAATAAAATAAATACTATTATATGATTCTGAATAAATATTATTATCAGAATAAAATAAATATTGTTATAATCTGATTCTGAATAAATATTATTATCAGAATAAAAAATATTATTATAATCTTTTTCTGAATAAATATTATTATGATCTAATTTTAAATAAATATTATTAACAGAATAAAAAATAATTATTATTATAATCTGATTCTGAATAAATATTATCAGAATAAAAAATAAATTTTATTACTATAATCTGTTTCTGAATAAATATTATGATTATGATCTGATTCTGAATAAATATTATTATCAGAATAAAAAATAAATATTATTATCTGATTCTGAATAAATATTATTATCAGAATAAAAATAAATATTATTATAATCTCATTCAGAATAAATATAATCCGAGTCTGAGTAAATATTATAATCTGATTCTGAGTAAATATTATTATGATCTGATTCTGACTGAATAGAATCTGAATAAAAATAAATAAATACATTTTTTTTTACTGTAGTCCCCTCTTGACAGAGTCAAGTTTTTACCACAATCACTGTCACAGTGTTAGTTTCGTTGTCACTACAGTCACTGGTGACAGAGCTTTCACTTTCACAATCATCACCGACTTCACCAGACAACATAATCTCCCTCAACTGTCTTATACGAGCATTCACAATCCTTTTTCTGTTTCTAATTTTTTGATTGCGTGCGCAAGGGGGACAAATAGTTTCACCTGCGTATCTGTAACTATTGCCAGCGACTGTAACATTGCTTGCTGAATCAACTTTATGATCTGTTGTTGCTGTTGTTGTTGTCATAGGGTTTAACGCCATTTTTCAGTACAGGATAGGCTATACATGGCGGCCAGTATTAATGGTGGAGGAAGAACCCGGGATGAACCACCGACCCATGAGAAGCTACCGGCAAGCTTTCTCACTTAACCACATTGGCCGAGCCTGAGACTTGAACCCATGCAGACAGAGGTGAGATGGCAGTGATCCGTAACGGTGAGCGCTTTAGACCACTCGGCCACTCGGGGCCCATTTATGATCTGTAATCAGCTGGTAATGTATATTTATTTTCAAATTTTCTTTGTTGCAATGATTCAAAATCACACATTTTTTTCAGGATTAAGTTCATCAGAAATTTTTATACCATCATGTTGTAATTTTTCAATCGCAGAAATAACAGCATTAATATTTTCAGAACTCATAATATAATAAATATTTATTTAAAATAAAAATAAAAATATTTCTGAATATAAAAATAAAAATAATAAAATATTTCTGAATATAAAAATAAAAATTTTTTTCTGAATCAGAATAAAAATATTTCTGAATCAGAATAAAAATATTTCTAAATGATAATAATCAGAATAAAAATATTTCTGAATCAGAATAAAAATAAAAATATTTCTGAATAATAATAATCAGAATAAAAATAAACAGTAGTAATGAAGATCGATCACCATTCCACAGGGTCCCTTCATTGCCAGTAAAGCCTTTACCATGAGGTCCTTTTTGGGGGGTCCTTCCATTGATAACCCTAGTTTTTTGTAAAGGCCTCTCTTATGGCCCATGGGCATCCCATGAGGCTTTATCTTTCTGGCGACATTCTTTCTGAATGTCCTTGTGTGGTGTACCCTTCAGTGAGGTCACAAGGTTAAGAGCTCACCCTATGGTTTATTTTTGGACGGCACACACATATACTTAATTATAGTACTTATCTCTATAGACAGCACAACATATAATCTTAACTATACTAGCATATTTACAGCATTATATACAAGTACGGCACAACCTCCCATGTGAACTCCTAGAATGCCAAACGACATTCTAGCAAGATCAGAGGGTGACGAAATATTTACATTTGTACAAACACAACCCCCATATGAACCCCTAGATTACGAAATGATAATCTAGCAAGTTCAGAGGGCGATCCCTATTTTCTATGGACTGCACAACATACAAGTAGCGTATATACATTTATGTACAGACACAAGAAATATTTACATATATACATTTATGTACAGACACAAGAAATATTTACATATACTTAATTATAGTGCTTATCGCTAAGGTCACTTAATTATAGTACTTATTTCTATGGACAGCACATACAGATGGGGCCTTCTCTACATTCAACAAATTTCTGCACACCCTCCCCCATAATCAAAAACCCCGGGGGAGTGCAAAAGTGCACCCACCATATGGTGGAAGAGTGTACTCTTTTCTGTTGAAGTTAGAAGTTTTCCAACACACGAGATGACCAGAGTTGCAATAAACGGACCCCTGCCAGATTTTGACTTAACTGGATTCGACTGTATAGTCGTTTTCCTTTGCACAAAATCTCCATCTGATTGTATATGTGTAGTTTGGAAGACATTTTTCAGAAAAATATTGGGCTCCAATAGTACTATTACGATATATGCTTGAGAATAAAATTTTAATATCGTTGGTTGTAAGTGAATCAATAATATCATCATTCACAAAAACAAATCTGGTTACCAGAACAAAAAAAAAAAAAAAATATTCTGATGATGAAAATACTGATATGACTGATTATGAAAATAAAATTGCAAAAGATCTCGGCAGAAAAATAATCGGTAAGTTTACTCAGGATAGTTCATGTGATCATAAACGACATTGTACAAGATTATTTATGGACGATGCTGAACTCGATTTTATAATTGCTGATACAACAGAGAAAGGTACATTTATAAGTCAAAGTAATGCTTATTTGTCGGACGGAACTAAATTAGGTACATTTGTGAGCTATATTGATGGTGAGTCACCACAGTTTACTCATTTAAGATCTTCGATACTCGGGTACGTTTCGATAAACTTATTATCGATGATAAACAGATTTCCTCTGATTGCGGTCAGAGTTGCCACAGATTCATTTTATATAAATAAAAAATATTTGAATTTTCTAGATAAATTACTTGGCGCTGATGAATGGGGATCATGGAGAATAAAACAAGAAAATATATTTAGTTATTCTGAATCTGCCGACGTTGAAATTAAGGGGACATACTACAAGAATAATAATCAAGTATCAGAATCGTTAGCACCATCGGTACATGATCCTGTGGCCAGATATAAAATCGTTTATCTTAATGGGTGTGGTGGTTCTGGTAAAACAACGTGTGTAATTGAGTTATTCAGCAGTTGTTCAGATATGATTGTTTTAACACCCACACATAGACTCTCCAGAGAAATAAACGAACGAGGAGTAAAATCTCAAACCTATCAGTTTCTTCAGATGATGCAGAGACACATGGACTCATGAACGAATGGGTGAGAAATACATTCCTAAAATTATTATCTGGGATGAAATTTGTACGGTATCATTGGAAGTATTAAAAATGTTTCTTGATTGGTTGTTGATGAAAAATACTGCTGTGATAATGTGTGGTGATCATGGTCAACCACCATCTTTTGTTGGACAGTCTCCACACGAATGGTTAAAAACATTTGTAGATTATTATGAGACAAATAATGATCACAGAGCTATTGATGAACCACTGAAAGAGTTTAAAAAGCTAATCAGACTGCAGCAGTATAAAATACAGTGTGAGATAATGCGTGAAGTAATTCCAGAAACTACGATGAGTGATTTTTGGAATTTATGGAGGCCTGCTGATTTGATAGTTGCAAGTAGAAAGATAGTTCATGATACACTGCAAGAGAAATTATTTCTGTTACATAAAGAAAAGTTTTCAAATCTACCTATACCACTGTGGTATCGCCCAGAAGATACGCGACGACAGAATATTGATGTTGAAATTTCAGGTTGCAGTGATAAACAAAATCTTGTGTTAAATGATATTGTTTTAGTTCATGTCAGTGCTGTTGAGAGCGCGTTAACGATGGACAAAACTCCATGGACATTAGGATACGCTGTAACGATTCACTCGTTACAGGTATTAACTATCTCGGATACAAATATTTGGATTATTGATGATCGGATCGAATGGTCAAATTTAGTTTATCTCGCAGTATCTTGAGTCGGAAGAATATCTCAACTGCGGAGGGTTATCGTAGACTTCACAGAAAATAATAATCAAACTCATGAAATCAATGATGATGTAGTTAACAACGAAATTGTAAAGAAAAAATTATCTGGTTATAAACAATGTGACAAAACAAAAATAAACGCGACTTTGATCTCGATGCTGAATTTATTATGACACTGAAACAACAATAGAATAATCATTGTGCAAGCTGTAACTGTAATATGTTGTGGCAGTATCGAGTAATAATTCAAGACAGTTCACCGTGGATAGAGTTAATAGTAGTATGGTCACGCACGCGAAAATGTGATGCTGACCTGTCTTGAGTGTAATCGACGTAGGGTGCCAGTTTACAGAAGTGAAGGTGGTGGTAACTGTGTGTCTTCAGGAATTACTTGTAATTGTTCAAGTACAAATCCACACTGAGGAGCAGTGGAATGCAGTCTGTAGATTGCTGGTCTACCTGTGATCTAATCACGTTGGAAATTTTATTTGTTGTCACACTCCAAATAGGATCAGTTGTTCTTTCTTTACCCCCTTCAAGTTCACCAGGTTCATATAAATATCTTACAGTCACATTACCTAGTACTGGTTGAGAGGTAGAGTCATGTCGTTGTATTGGTATATGTTTCTTTGTAATCGCGCTGATGGGTTTCATAGAAGTTGCACGAGTAATTTCATTATTTAACGCAGCTATCACACTTGGTAATCGTGCAACCCATTCATGAGATTTCTTGTCTTTCTGAACTACTTCCTTCGCATACTGATACCCAAATAACCGCTCAGCAAGTGTTCGATTAAATTGTTCAACGATTGCTTCATCGCGATGAATTGCAGTGTGTCCTCATCTGATTTTGACATTATGTTTTTTCATCAGAAATTCCTTGCCAGGATCAACCTGTAGTAGTTGTGACCATCGCAAGGGTCCTCGCTGATAAATTTGTTCAAGCGCAGACGCAACTTCAGTTGCTGTTTTAATTGATAGTGGTTCTCCTTCTTTATATCTACTTGCAACGTCAACGACAGTTAACGCATATTTGTATGTGCGTGATTGACGTCTGCATATTTTCATAGTATCATGCAGTAAAAACAAAATATATGCTTGATGAACTTCAATGGGAGTGCTGACATCAAAATGTGCGTACTGAATTATTTTAGACAGTGGTAGATAGATTTGCCATATTGCCTGTCGTGCTAACCAATTTACAGCAACAGAACATGTGACATTTGCTGCATCAGCAAGTTTACCAGTTGCTGCTCTACCTCTCCAATATCCCCTTGGACTATAATAAACCCATTCCATTATTTTAATAATCAGTTGATTAATTACCAGCCCCTAACACTAGTTTACCTTTCATCGCAGATTTTACTAGGAAGCTAGCAAGTTTTTCTCTGAAAGATTTATTTTTTATGGAATTCAACGTGTGATTCAACTTCACATCTGCAATATGTCGTTGTTGTAAATCTTTGCTTTTATACGCAACGTTTATTGTGTTTATTGGAGACTCTCCAGGTCTTGGTTGATCTCGTTCGTCAAGTCGAATATCAAGTCGGGTTCCAGGACCACAGTAATTATATCCAGGCAGATGTTTCTCACCAGGGTATTTATCCCATGGAGTTCCCAGCGAAGTAGCCATATCACCACCGGTCTTCCTTGACTTGTCAAGGGAAATAAATTTGTATTTTTTGTACCACATTTCACACACTTGCCTGTAAGTGCACGCTTTTTATTTTTTGTTATTATTGTTGTTAATCCACTGGTGGGGGTGGGTGCTCTACATCGAACACAATATAAATTCATATTATTTATTATATGGATATAACTGACTTCTCAGCGACACGAAAACAAGAGCCAGTCAAACATCATCCAGTGCTACCAAATTCTATTAGGATGATAATAATTGGCCCATCTGGGTCTGGTAAGACGCAATTGTTGCTTAATCTGATAATGAGATGGCTCAAGTGGAAGTTATATTTAGTAGCACCATCTGTAGATGATCAGAGATGTTATGAAGTACTTAAAGATTTTACTGAAAATGCAAGGTTGCTGGATGAAGATGGTAATGATATTATTGATTTATTACCAATATTAATGAAGCGTCATCTGTAGATGACCTTGATGGACTTATTAATAATCTCGTAGTTATGATGATGTGATCAGGGACAAACAATCAAATCCAGCTCGGATATTTTCCCCGAGGTAGACACAAAAATACTGACGTGATTTATGTTACCCAGCGCTATACATAAATACCTAAAGTGATCAGAGACAACTGCAATATTTTAGTTTAATGGAGTTGATACACATACTCTGCGAAACATTCATCAGACTTGGTGTTCAGGGGACATGGACATGATTAAGTTCAAAAATTTCTTTTCAAAAGTATGAGCTACCCCACATGGATTTATCACAATAAATTTACATGATCCTAGGTTGAGGTATTGTATAGGTCTTGATAAAATCTTTGGATATAAACCAGAGCAGCAGAAAGGGTAACGACCAACAGTGAGTGTCCGGGTCGTAATCGAACATGGATAACATGCACGTCAAAAATAAAGTAACCCAATTGGTGGTGGTAGTGGTGGTGGGGTTATAGGTTTGTTGACTATTGAGACCATATTTTTGTTTCAATGAGTTACGATTCAAGCAAGTGGTCTGTCCACCCTCTCTACTGCTGAATGAAATAACGGACTGTAGTTCGTTTCATATGTAGACCATAAAAATAAACCAGCACTGGGACAGTGACCATGTATGTTCGTAATAGAGGCATTTCAGTTTAAAATTATGATCACCATGATACTGCCTAAGAAATTTAAATGGTCACCTGAATAAGTCGTATGTTCAGCTGTGACATCAGTTATGGATTTCTTTAATGGATATGAAATGAAGGTTCCATTGATTTACCCTATTACAGCACTGGTTTCCCTGATTAATTTTCATAGTAAGAGTGACTTGTCAGATGCTTCATGATCAGATATGGCTATAAATGTTGAAAATTTGTTGTTTATTAAAACTATAATATAGTGCATGTATCTAAAGAAGGCCTGCATTGATGGTTTGAAAGAAAGCAACTCCATACTTCAAAACCTAATGGTCATCCTGTCAGTATTTAAACATGCAACACTTACTTGATAACATGGTCATTTATTCTTTTGTGAACTTTTCATGAGCCCTGTTTTCATATTTTTATTGAAAAGTATAGGAATGATGGGATGTACACTGGTAACAGGCTGGAGAGAATTTGAAAGAGAGATTATTCCAATCTTGGTTAAATTCACCGTATTTAAAGTCTGTCTCAGGTCAGTTGCTCCAAGAAGCAACTAAAGACAATGCAATCTTAAATCAAGATTATGTTATTATTTGCAAAGACTAGTTGAATTTTCTCTAGTCCTTGTGACGATTTCATTCCTCATTTGATATGAAATCAATCCCAAGTCACAACCTAAACCACTCAGTAATGGTCTATCCTCTGGTTTAAACACTGTAATTATATGACATATTTCTTAGAGTAGGGATGATGAAATACATATAAATGTCATTTTGCATAGTTACACAGATTTTGCCGGAAATAACTTACCAACAGTCATTTAAAGTGTGTTGAAATATTAAACTGAACTGAACTGAGGCATATCACATTATGATGATAATATTGCAAAGGAGGTAATGCCACATTGAAAACATGTAATTGTGATAAGCATTTGAAAAACAAAGGCCATGTTTTAGTGCTATCTTCCGTGTTATTGATCAGATTTAAATGAAAAGCCAGTTGTTATTCATTTATTGTCCAAGATAAAGTCCATGATAAACTCATAATGATATCTCTCAATGTTACCCATAAAACAGTTGCCACTGTAATAAGTAGCAAGATATCTTGACCATGATGTTGCATAATCATTGAAAATATTATGAAATCTTTGTAAGGAAAGCACTGTCAGTGGTTGAGCTGATGCTGGCAATTACCTATCCCAACTAGCTTGAGCTAATCAAGATTTGTTAATCTAATTAAATTGTCTAACATGATTGCATGTTTTACTTTTTACATAAAATGAAAAAGTTTCACGTCCATTTTTTATTGTGCTTATTAGGTTAGTAAAAGTTTAAACTGCTCACCTCATCATAGAGTGAATGGTCATGGCATTTATAGTACATTATACACAATACAAAAATACTATGCTTTACTCTTAAACAGGCCACTCTAATCAGTATTTTGGTTCACTAGTGAAAGCAATGCAACTGAACTCTCCAACTCATACTAACTCATATGTTGGTATATACCGTTATTTGTACCAAAATATCATATATTTGTCTCAGTCCATAGTAAAGTAAACAAACTGGAAGGCTTGAAATTTGCTTTAAAAAGTGAGTTATAATTGGTGTTGCTTAAGACTGTATATGAATACACCCAAGTAATTATTTATAGTCAATAGAATCTGTCTAGATGTGTTGGTTTATTGAAGTTAACACTTAAAACTTGGGATGAGTGTGCCATTGGTGAAATACTGTGATACAAGGTATTGTAGGTAAAATTTCTTAATGATGAAATTAGAAGGATTCCATATGAGCGCTCTTGAATGAGATCAGTGTGTCTTTGTGTCCAAGTTCAGTGGGCAATTCGTTCCACATTGCTGGGCCCTGGTATGCAAAAGAACGTTGTCCATATGATTTCATTTTCATAGTGGGAATAATGAGAATACAAGTGTCAGAAGAGGAGCACAAGTATCTTGCTGGTGTGTATACATGGGTGAGGTCGGATAGGTATGTTGGATTGGAGCCCGTCAGTGAAACGTAGCACAGAGAACAAATTTTGTGTTTAATTCTGGATCGAATGGATAGCTAGTGTAGGGTACAGAGCAGGGGGGAGGCGTGCTCTGATCGTGGTACTCTAAGGATGATCCGAGAAGCTGTGTTTTGAACTTTTTGAAGTTTCTGGAGTAGATATTGAGACAAACCAGACAGAATTGAGTTACAGTAGTCCAGTCTTGAAAGTACTAAGGAACACACAAGTGTTTTAGTGGCATCAACTGAAAGATACTTGCGAATGGAGCTGATGTTTGAAAACAACACTGTATTTATAAATCTACCATAAATAAAAAAGTTCTAGCATAGTTAAAACTATTGCAACTCCTTTCAGCATTATATAAATTCAATGGAAGACCATTCTGTTAGCCAAACATAGAAGTTTGGAAATCATGAAAATGACCAATTATTGGCATCCAATCTAAACACTATTAATTTACAACCAACTATACATGAAGTCGTGATAGCTTTCATAATACATGTAGATGGATGACAGTAAATATGCCGTTTAATAGGTGTTTCACTGGTCCCTGGCCAGTAGAAATGAAAATTTGGAAGAAATCTAATGTAATCATCTTTAAATTGGAAACTGTATTATTGTCATAGTAGAAAACATGCTGTTTTAGGCTGCATGTTAATTTGAGTTTTTTCTGACGCTTACCCTCCTAGGTATGTTTCATATGAACAATATTTGAATTACACATTATTAGACAAAAAATAGGAGGGGCCCTGAGTGGCCGAGTGGTCTAAAGCGCTGACCGTTACGGATCACTGCCATCTCACCTCTGTCTGCGTGAGTTCGAGTCCAGGCTCGGCTAACGTAGGTACGTGAGAAAGCCTGCCAGTAGCTTCTCGTGGGTCGGTGGTTCTTCCCGGGATTTTCCAGGGTTCTTCCTCCACCATTAATACTGGCCACCATGTATAGCCTATTTTGTGCTGAAAAATGGCGTTAAACCCTATAGCAACAACATAACAACAAAAAATAGGTATCTTTCAAATGAACATTATTTGAATTGTGTATTATTAATCAGATTAAAAGTGTTTCAACTAACAATATTTGAATTAAATAACACTATACGTATGTTTAAACTGAACAATATTTGAATTGCATCTTATTAATCAAATTATATTCAATTTTCACAGAAGTAGTCATAAGCTATATAATTCAAAAAATTTTTTCAACAAATTTATATTATATGCGCAAATGATAAAATGTGAAACTTATTCCTAACATTTAAATCTTCCTTATTAAGCCTGGAAGCTATATTGAGCCACAGTAAAATAAATCGATAATTTGATTATTCTGCAATATAGTCACAAGAAATATACAGCCATTTCATGCAGACTTCGGCGAACTTCGTAATTTGCTCGGAATTTTGATCACGTGGTGGGTGGTCAGCTGACTGTAATAGTCACTCGATAGCTGGTGGGCAAAATATGGTGGATGCTGCAGCATCTGCATCAACTTTTCCACCTACTTCAACATCGTTTATTGAGTTGACAAATGCCTATTCAACAGCGATGCTGCCGCAGATATTGATGAAATTTAATATTGGAACCATCCTGTCTTATTTTCTGGAAACCAGGGCGGATTTCAAAGTCATACGAGAGAGCTGCTTTGAGCTGTTTACATCTGGACATGTACATGTAAGTAAGGAAACGGTGTCGAAGTAAACAAATGTAATCCTGACAATCAGAGAGCAAGTTGTTCAAACTATTTCTATGCATCCGAAACGTCTCTAAAATAAAATGCGTTTCATATGACTTTATCCCATTTGTTTTTGAAAGTCTGTGGATACATTACATGTAAATTTCAATCATTTAATTAGCTCCACTTGCTGGATTTGGAAAAAGCCGACTATCGGCATCACCGGTATTCAAACTCTATGACTTCACGGACAAGTACAAAACTATTTCTCAAGTCGCAATGCTAATACATGTAACACATTTTATGTGCAGTATGTATAGTTAATTGGATTTAAATAGATTTCTTTTTATAATGGATATGTTTTGGAAATTAGAATATAAGCTTGTTTCAAGTTGCTGCACCCCCCCCCCCATTATTTACATTGTAAATACATACATACAAATGATGGCAATGTATTGCATCTAAGTATTGGGTTGTGCTTAACTTCGAAACTATCACATTTATTGTATTTTAAATTGTTTTGTTGGCGGGAGCTTACCCAATAACAAAACATTTTTTATGTTGGGGGAAATAACCTGAAACATGAAAATTTTAGTTTTGTCATTCGTAATAAACATGATTGTATGTTTATTGTCATCCCCAAAAACATTTAAATGTGTGTTCTTTTGTTACAGCAAATCGGAGTGAAGCAAGACGAAATTGCAAGAAAGGCCATTGTTTCTGCTGAGGTTCTAGCACACATGAAACAGCAATTCTACAGAGTGATTCTAATGCTGAGCTCTGTGACATTATACATGCTAGCTGCTCATGCCCAGCTGGGACTGGTCCTAACTGTATGTGCAAACATACCGCTGCACTGTGTTATACACTGGAAGATTTTGTCAAGGTGTTTGTGCTTCCTGAAGACATTCCATCATGTACTGGTATGTATATCTTCAAGTTGAGACATAGTACTATAAATATTGGTACTCTAATTTACAAAGACATTATATAACAATAACATCAATGGTAGCAGAAAAACGTTTCATTTTCTTTAGCCTGTTACCTAAAACTTTTCTTTCTTTTTAGATAAACTTGAGGCCTGGAATAAGCCAAGGCTAGTTAAACTTCCAGCAGGTCCAAAAGACTTTACAAGAAAACAGCATGGAAAAAAAAGAAAACAGAACTGACCATTAAAAGGAGAACAACCGGAGGCTTATAAGCTTAATCAAGTTTGCGACACTGAGAGCTTTTTCAGAATCATTCCTCTGTGAATTAGAGCAATGGAGTAAAGAATCCAACCCCAGTAAACAGCTCTTAATAAATACAGTTGCAAGTCAACGTGACCCAATTGAAACACTGGTCTCTGTAAATCCATTATATGATTATGTGGAAAAAGTAAATTAAAAAAATCACAGATTTATCTCATTCAGATAGTATCATCAAAAAAACTGAGTTAAAAGAATTGTTTAAAAGTCACCCAGGATGAACATTTACTTATTCAAGAAAATACTCTTCTACAAAGCAGATTGTCTGATTGGTTTACTTTGAGACAATTGAGAATAACTGGTTCTATTGTTAGCCGTATTTGTAACTTTTTTTTTTGCACATGAAGTCCAATCCCAACACAATAAGTAGTGTAATATTAGAGCCAACTTCTTTTTCCTCAGCTGCAATGAAATATGGATTAGATATGGAGCTGACAGTTATCAATCGGTATGTTGCTGAGAAAGTTAAAGAGGGTTCAAACATTTCTATTTAACAGTTGGGTTTAATCATAGATATGGATCATGGGCTCATTGCAGCATCGCCTGATGGTGGAGTTGAAGAAAATAACCCTCTTGTTGGTATTGTGGAATGTAAAGTAGCAGTAAAATGCATTAAAACCTAATTATGCTTGGTATCACCAAATTCATTTGCAACTGTATGTATGTAGGTCATTTGCAAAGTATTGTGATTTGGCCTTGCTTCATCCAGAGTCTGGAAGTTTTCATTGTCAGAGATTCGAAATGAATCGAGAATGGGTAGACAAATTCTTGCCAAAACTTGAGACCTTTTTTGAGGAGTATATGGCTGACAAAATTTTACAAAAGTTCAAGAAAAAAATTTGCTGTAAATCTGCAGCTATTATGAAAATTCTGTGTAGTCACTTGCGCAGAATCTTTTTTTTTATATATATATTATTCCCATAATAGGCTGACTACTGGGTCGGGGAACCATCCCAGGGTCACCTTACAATCAAACATGTTGCCTTTTTTAAAAGAGATTTATAAACCTGAGCAAATTTTGTTTTTGTAAGCTCATATTTTATCCTCCTGCTTATCAAAATTATTATGTACTAAATGGTTTTTGATAGCATCTTTCCATGATTTTGGATATAAAGGAGAAGTATTTCAACAAATCATTACATTTAGGTTTTTTTTCGTTTTTTGTTTTATCGTTTCAAAAGGTATCAGATTACCACGATCGTCTACTAAATCAGTTAGAATTTCCTCTAATGAATCTACCTTTCATAAATCCTTCTGAGTATCACTGATTATTGATGGAAGAACCTTTTTGATCCTAGCTGCAATGACTCCCAAAGCAATCTCATAGTCGGTATTTAAAAGTGATATAGGTCTCCAATTGTTAAAGTATCTTCTGCTTTCTCTTCCTTTGGTAAACATGTGATGAGTCCTTGGGTCTGAAAATCTCTTGTGATGAATCTTGCTCATTAAATTGTTTTACCGATCAAATGTGTTTTATCTGAAATGTACATCATAATACATGTATACTTACAATAACATATATATATATATATATATATATATATATATATTACATTTTAGCAAGTCAAACATGCCCAAGTGTTAAACTTCATAAGTAACCCTCAGCTTGCTGAGCGTGACTACAATGATTTACGCAACCATTGTTACCTAATCGGGGTTTACATTGTTCACTAGCCTGGGTTTACCTTATGTTAGCTGATCATCAGTAGATTGTGGCTACAATAATTTATTCGACCAATGTAACCTTGATCAGCATGTGAGTAACTTACAGGCTCATCATAGTTTACATTGTTGTCTGCTCTCCAAAGCACCCTTTTGTAGCATAAATGGAATGATACAAATTTAAAGAAAAAGCAGCCCACTATAAAAATATAGCAGGCTAAGGGATAAAATAACATTTCTATGATACCAATCCCCTCTCATTTGAACAAGTGTTTGCTTAGGGCATGTTTGAATGCACATAATCACATAGATGTATGATGTAATTAATTTTAATTTTGCTAGTTCTTGAAGTGAAGTATACTAATTACCAACAATAGAATAAAAAATTTGTTTATTTTGAAATGCAGCTCTATTGTTTTCTTTAAAAACACAGACCAAACATAAAATGAGTCATTTTAACACTACCCTTTTGCCACCGGAGCACGAATAAAATGATTTATGCGACTAGTGTAAACCAGATCAGCCTGGTTAAATGCAGGCTTTTCAGGGTTTATATCAATCATCAATTTCATCAGGTAGACTTTTCCCCCTCAGAAACTTTGTTTGATCTGATTAAAGGTCCTAAATTTGCTAAAAAGCCACAGATGTAACTGATTTCATTCATGAGAGGCATGTACATTATTGGGATCCTTTTTTTTTTGCTTCAAAAATGCAAATGTAGCCAGGCAAGCATTATAATTTTTAACAGTTATTCTTGATCTAGCTATAAGTCTCCCTAAATCGCGGTCATGAGAGTCAAACTGTTTGCACTTTTCAGAGAGAAATGGTGGTCTATAAAAAGTTATTCATTTTCCTTGAATTAAATCTTTTATCAAGAAACCTTTATCAACATAAGACCATCGCCACGTTGCAGTTTGTGTACTATATCACTTTGTCCGAAAATTTCCTTATCAGATGAATTGCCACCAAACATATCTGAACAGTGAATTAAAGCTCCATTTGGAGCAGTGGTGTACATGGCTTTGACAGTATGATAATTTTTCTAATTTGAAAACATCTGTTTTCCAGCTATGGGACCTCTTGGGACCTGTGTGCTAAATTCTACACGATCTGCAATTGCAACAAGATCTGGAAAATGTTTGGTTGATAATGGCATACGTTTTTTAATATTTTCCTTTGAAGGCCATAATTTTAATAATCTTAAATTTTCTATACATTTGTTTAATCCAGAATTTAAAAATTTCAGAAATTCTGCCTGTAGAAATATTAAAATCAGAGGCAAGAACTGAATCTACAGGATTTTCTTTCAATTTGTATAGTACAAGAAGTTGATTTTCTGAATCTATGTGAGAAAAATATGTTTGTTCGGATCACCATGACCAGGGATAGTCTCACATTCTATATGAGAGCAACAACTCACTAAATATTTGTGTAGTATTGTTAAAAGTTTGTAATCTTCAATACCAGTATATCTTTTCAATTCTTTGTCTGAAGATTTTAAGTTCTCAGTTTTTGAAATATCTACTTGACTTTTCACATGTTATCTTGGAGTCTGTCAGAGTTGTCTTATTAGACTTGAGACAAAATGAAGATGGTGTTTCAGTTTGTGTCTCGGCACATATACTAATGTCTGTACTCCACTTTGCTGACCGTGTCTGTTTAGGGGTTACTTGTGTGCTTTTGTTTGGTGGGGGTTCTTTGTATTCCTATGGAAGCTTTGTTTTTCTTTGGTGTGACTTGTGATGTAGAGTCACAGAATAATTTTCTTTTTCTTATATGAGGTGGGGGTCCATCGTGGAGTAAGTTAAGGACTGTTGAGAAATGATCACGTCATCTGTAAAAAGAAATAAAATGATTGCAAGTGGGTGGGGGAATGGGTATTTTTCTTTTTTTTTGCTTTTCAAATATTTGATCAGCATGGAAAATAATTATGAAAACACCATTTTTATACTAGAATAGTGTCTTTTTCTGATCTTTTACAATGGGGATTATTAGAAGAAATATTTTTCAAACTCATGAAAGAGAGGCCAGTGACATAAACAGCTACAAGTCTATTAAATAAGAAAGAGAAAACATTTAAAAGGCCATATAAATTTCCTATTTTGCAAGAACAGACAGTGTTCACCTCAAAGGTAATGACTGTAATATTAAAGCATGTGTGTTCAAAAGAGAAAATATGGTTATAATTGTTTAGCATTTTTCAATCATTCAATGGAATGTGAAGACTTTTATACATTTATAAAGTGGAAGACTGGTCAACATTGTCACTTATAATGCAAAGTATATAAATATACATTTAAAATTTTTAATCAGTATGTCGGTTTTTTTATGTATAACAGGTAGAAAAATTAATATTAACTTACATCATCTGCAGTTGTTTGAAGTTTGGTCATTGGAATGATATCCTCAGCAGCCTCGAGTATATTTGCTGTATCCTCTATGCTGGTATCAAGGTATGCAATTGTTTGAGGTTCAGCAATTGAATTAGGACCCTCTGCAGCCACTGGTATATTTCCTGTATCCTCTTTGCTGGTATCGGGATTGATTTGATGAACTGTAATATATAATTATTCAATGTAAAAGGCATACAGAAAAAGAGAGATACTTATGTTAAAATTGTAACTATTTTTTTCGAGATTGAAACTACATTACACATTCCAACATTTACTTGCACTTCGTTTATATTATATTCAAAAGTAAAGACAGGATAGGTTGCATTATTCATAGTAGTAAAATTATGTATTCATGTTATCATTTGAACAATTTACTGGTAATCAAAGATGAAGACCAGACAGTGGTGTCAGGCCACAACAAAACTGATTAGTAGTGATCAACAATCAAATTTGTGAGAAATCAACTCTAATGACACATACATTTACAAGGTGTGAACCATCTACTGACAAATATAAGAATAACACAAACTATAAACATTTCTCTGGTTTGACTCCATGTGTGATGCAGTGAGCTGTACAAGTTACAACAGCCTCTTGTCTTTCAAAGTCTGAATTAAAAAAGGACACAAGAATATTATACACGTTATATAGCTTAAAAACTATACATCTAACTGTAGGCTGAAGGTAAGAATATGCCTAGGAGGGGATTTCAATTTATCATGTTCCCAATATTAATAATTTAAAAATAGACTACTTCAACAATTACTTAATTATATAAATTACTATGATGGATAACAGAAACCTTGAATATGACGTTATTAGTCAGTACTGAATAAAGTCACGATATGAAAAAAATTTACGATACTGAATTATTTACCAATCTTATTTTCCGTAGGACAGATTTCATGTACCTTTTTTTTTTTTTACCATGACACCGTTTTACATAAATTGCGTTTCGTTGACCAATATAAGGAGTGTTTTCGTATTAATATGCGGTATAACAAACCTGTAATATTTCTCGACGGTAAAGCTGTAGAAGTTCATTTACCATCAGCACTAAAATGCAGCGAACACATTCTCGCATTCTTGAATTGTGACGTTCGTTATACGGTCAATTCAAGTTCCGATTTTCCTGCTCGTATGAGCCACAGTTTGCACAGCAAATCATCTCTCCATGGCAGACGATGGAATTTAATGCCACATCCTTTATTGGAGCGACTTTTGCAACCTCTGACGATACAAGTAGCGGGCATTTCTTCAGTTTTTTACTTATGAAATAGTTCTAGACAACAATGTACGCCATTTTGTTATGTACATGTGCCCACCAGCGTTTAATTGGCTGGAGTATAAAGTGACTCGAGAGGTTATTTGGATAATCACGGAGCAACAGAGTTAAATCAGGTATGAAATGGTTATGCTTATGAATGGACAGATAGATGAACTGAGGTGAAATCGATATTCTCACACCATTTTATAATGTGTATGGATAAAGAAAAATTACTGCGGAATTCAAAATAATTTGCTTAACGTAAATTAAAATATTGTTGAAATTAAACATTGCAAAATTTACAAGAGTGAAGTAACAGCAAGTTCTTTTCACCATTTTGTTCTCAAGATTTAATCACTATATATTTCCCCCATTTATAGTGTGGATTTATGTCCATGCCATTACCAATATCATAATATTTATTGCCAGACTTGCAAAATATATTACCTTTAAAATGAAAAGATTGTTTAATGGACAAATTTGTTGTCAAAGCTGTGGTGGTGAGGGTACATAATCCTTCAATTAAACAACATGGCTGTTCACAATTTAAATAGGTTGCACAACTTTTATCTTTCATGTATTTAAAAAAAATAATGCTTTATCTTGCTTAAAAACAAACTGAATTTATTATATGATTATACCTATATACATAAAGGTAGTCATCGATACCAATCGACTTGTGTAATAAAATGAAGGGAATATATGACTGATCTAATGTTATTTTGGGCACTTAAATATGGGTGTTGAAAATAAATATATGGTTTCAATAAAATAATTTACTGTTTACAAAATAAACAAAAAAATACACTGAAGTCAAGATATTCTGCAATTATTTAAAATAGTGTTTACGATAACATCCTGAACAAGTGCAACAGATCTGGAAACTTTCCATTATAATAATAGTAAATTATTATTATTATTATCTAAAGTTTCTTGCTGTGCATATTTTCTGTTACTGATTACATTCATTTTCGGTATATTTGTATTTAGATTTTTTTTAATGTTCAATGTTGTCGACACGGACATGTTAAATGAAAGCAGAACGCTAATTAAAGTCCACGCAGACGATATTAGTTTACAAGTGGCACGCGGCGGTTCCCACAAGGCTCAATGCGGTATCAATAATTTGACTCGTTCAGAGCTCAAGACAAACATAACAGCATGACATATACACAGACCTGTCTTTTTCAGCATGTATCTAATGAATGGTGTTGCGCTATATGTCATTATGTATTATGTTCGTATCTCGATGCTGTACGGAACGAACTATAAATGAAAGATATACGCGATTTCCTTGAGTATGGGCATTAAAGACATTGGTTATGATTCTTGCTTTATCGTTGGCATAGGCATGCATATTCATTCTATTGTCGTCCAGCCGATCGTGGCGTGGGTTTAGTTTACCTGTACGAACAAGCTCGAGGCCAATCGTGTGTCTTTACGTACTCCTTTCCCATATTGCTTATGTTGTACAGTAGAAGCTTGAAAATTCGTTTGATAGGCTTTGACAAACTTCCATAATACACAGGTGACACGATATTGATTGAGAGGCCAGGCAGAGGGATGGTAACAGTAACTTCTTCATGATGAATGTAGATTTGTTTTTGTGGTTTGCTGGCTTGGTTGTGACTCTTGAGAGTGCAGTAGATAAAAAATCAAATTCTTTTAAGCTAAAGAATAGCGACAATGATATCGATGAACTCAGCAATTCATTGGATGACGTCGTGGATTCGCTAGCGAATTTATTTGGATCGGATACATCATGTACATTTAGATGCAATGATGGTTTGTGTTATAAATTTTTATTATCATTTCTCTTGATTCACTTAAAACATACATTCTGTTAATATAAATACCATTATATTTTCCAAGGTAACTTTGCTGTTTTAGATTAGGTCGATATAAAATGGATAGAGAAATGTGGGCTTTTGTTTGTTGTAGTAATGAAAACGTTTGAAATGATTACTCCATACTGGAGTAATATTGAAAGAAATGTAAATATGGTAAAATTATTTTGTAATTGATATTGAAATTCTACCTCGCGTGCTCCATAATTTAGATGGTATGTATAGAATGTGTTGGTTCATGGTTTTAGTAAGGGGGAAAAAAAAAAATCAGTTTTATTTGGTTCCTAGTGTTACAACTAGAAAGTGCGAAAGTTGTAACGATTGGAATTTTGAGATATTAACATGTCAAGTTTGAACACGTATTTTAGACACAAGATTTGTTTTTTTTTATTTTAATATCCATAATGATGTGAAACAGTTTAAAGTTAAAACTGGCAATTCTAAGTCAGCTCAGATTAGTTATGAGAGAAAGCGAGTGATACTGCATATTCAGTAAATACAAATAGATTTTGGTTCGGAACAGGCCAAAGATAAAGAGAAAACTATTATCTATCAAATAATATCAAAATCTGGAAAGAAACTCGCGGACTTTATATTTGTCCCCTTGTGTAGATGATAGTGCTGGTGACGGTTTGAGTAGGAGGTTAAAATTGACATTATATCAGTATTAAAGGAACTCATGCTATGTTTTAAGTACCATCGTCATATCAAATTATCTCCATATATTTAAGAACTGAGAATGCCACTAGTATTACAAATTGCCTCCACCTAATTATTTCGTTGTCAGCAGTTATCATGAGAAGGAGGGTTAATTAATTAACTAGAATGATATGTTTATAAAACACGTATCCAGGCGCTTCCCCTTTTTTTTGACCTGACCCCCAAAGTTTTAGCCTTGTAGGTAAGTAAGCACCAGTGGGTAGAGACAGTCCCAGGAACAAATGTCAGGTGGGTATATGCAGTGTTGTAGTAATACATAAGAAGTGAGAGAACGAAATAAAGAAGCGAATGAACGTGTGTTACTCAGATGGTGGGGCGCAATGGCAGAGCAAAAAGTAAGGGAATGCGCAAAGTTTCCACTGTGTCCACTGCACTACACCCGTGGGTATATGCATTTGTCTTTTGATGCTCAGCTAGTGCATTCATGGTTATAGAGTGGGGATCACAATAGTTTCTAAGTTATGACTCTGGGGAGTAGGGACTGACCTCAGGATCAATTTCAGTTGCATGTATTAATTTGTATTTTCATGACCAGTAAAGTATACGTAGTTAAAGCTCGGGGTTTCTAAATTTAGATCTAGTTGCTAAGTTCCTGGGGTTAAGGATACAGCATGAGGTCAGTTCAGTTGCAAGTAGAATTAATGTGTATATATATATATGGTTATACGGTTAGAAGTTCAACAATTTCCAAGCAATGGCCCCGAGCTTCATCCCCAGGTACTATAAATGGACCCTGGGATCAATGTCAGTTACACGTATACATTTGTCTTTTTATGCCGAGTTACAGTTGTAGGGCAGAGATCTCGATATTTTCTATTCTTTGACCCGGGGGCGAGTTTTTGAGGGTAGGAATAGGTCATTGACCATTGCATAAGGTTCCTAGATTGACTTGTGTTGACACTTGGGTCACTGGTCAAATATGCCAATTCTTCATTTTCTCTAGCAAAGGTTCTGATATGTTAACTCTGTAGATAGGGTTAAGATATCGGAACCTTGGGAAGATGGCCTATTCTTAGACACAGAGACAGGGTTCTATATCCGCCCAGATAGGTCCGGCTTGGTTGACTCGGTATGTCTTGGGAAGGGCACTTTACTCCCATATCCTTGCCATGGGATAACCCAAGTTTGGAACTCGTGACCTCTTGCTGGGCAGCCGGGGCACCGACGTATGTGGGTGTTTACATATAAGATATCCTTGTATCTTCTTTGAAAGTGCACGCGATTGGTGCGGTGATTTTTACGCTATGATGCAAGCTGTTGTCAAAAAAACAAAACAACAAAACAATGAAACACAAAAAACAGTCAACCAACATCAAAAAAGTAATGTACCTGAAATTCTATTAAGAGTCTTCAAAAGAAATAAATGAATGTACAAGATATTTGCCAATCCATGTCTGAAGTTATCACTTACATATAATATAAAGTCCGCTAAAATAGATACGGAAGCGTGATTCATTTATGTCATATACTACTACTACTACTACTACTACTACTACTACTTGTGGTTATTGTTTCCGACCCTCCGCGGGCACGAGGATATTGAATAGGCCTGATGCATCATCCTGTAAGTCGTGATAGGGGACTAACATATGTAACTTGTTTGCAGTGGGATTCAAACCGTTCCGATGTATTCTTTCTATTAAGAAGGACTTTGAGTTTTTAAAAGAGTGTGATTGATATAGGAAAAATTTGACAACGTACTGTAAGGAGTTTGCCCCAGTTTAAATCTTTATCTTCGCTTTGTACGCTCGTTAGCGCAATTTTGGAGAATATAGGCAAAGTTTTTCACATTTCCATTTTCGCTACCTCACTTATACTCGGTACTATACAGCCTATAATGTGTTGATATGCAGTTAAATCCAGCAGCAGAGAGGGTGAACAGACTCTAATTGGTTGTCCGTTATTTTCTCAAAATAAAGGTTCCTACGAAAATGAAATACAAGGTCAATAACACCAAACCGAAACTTCTAACCGATCGAGAGTCTCTCTAAATTGTGTTAGCTCATTTTGTTACTTTATCGCTGACGTTTTGTTTTCATTTTTTTTTATGCGTGTTCGTTTACTCGTCGGACACACTGTTAGTCGTTCACCCTCTCTACTGCTGTAGTGTCAACCAAAAATTTTATCGAGACCTATACGATACCTCGATCGAGGATCGTGTAAATTTATCGTGATAAATCCGTGTGGGGTAGCTTGCGCTCGTGCAAAGAAGTTTTTTAAACTTAATCATGTCCATATCCCCTGAACACCAAGTCTGATGAATATTTCGCAGAGTATGTGTATCAACTCCATTAAACACAACTAAAATATTGCAGTTATCTCTGATCACTTTAGGTATTTGTGTATATCGCTGAGTAACATAAATCACGTCTGTGTTTTTGTGTCTGCCTCTGGAAAATATTCTGGCAGGATTCGACTGTTTATTCAGCATCACATCATCGTATACTACGAGATTATTAATAAGCCCATCAAGGTCATCTACAGATGGGGCTTCATCAATATCGGTGATAAAATCAATAATAATATCATGATACCGCCTGTAAATAATTGTTGACAAATAGCAGCTGCTTCATTGATGATTTCTGGGGAATTATTGCCGGCTCGTTTCCTCCAATGAGGATTTCTATTCTATCAACATCGGCAAGGACGTTATTGGGACATGGAGTAATAAGACTAGTCCCCCTGGTACCTGTACCAATACCACTTCCAGTAGCACCGGGGTCAGATGACGGTTGTCTCTTTTGTCGAGATCTCTGCTTTCTTGGTGATATAACTGGCGTTCCAAAATCTTTTTTCATTTCATGAATTTTATTAATAAAATCATCATATTCTTTTCTATATTTTACACTGATTTGTGGGATATCTTTGTACTCACGAAATATCCTAGTAACCCACTCTTTTTGTGGACTGTTATGAAACTCTGGTTTTAAAAACTTATGCCGCAGCTGATATCCCTCCGCAGAAACCTTAATAGGATCAGCCATAACTTCTGTATAGCCTTGCTGAGTAAAATACCGAGTTTTTAATTCTGGTTTAGAGAGATTCTCGACGATATTTTTAACGTCTTGAATTTCAGCACGTGTTTTGTCAACAGACTCCATAGCTTCTTTAATTTGATTTGGTAATGCACCGATAACCTGCTGTGTTGCAGTTGTAGCCACAGCGGTTTTCTCCAACGTGGGAAGAAGACCAACGGTAGCCTTCGTAACCGGTTTAAATAATTGTTCTTCACCTTCTGCAAATTCCACCTGAGACTCCTGACGCGCTTGTAATTTTTGTTTAACAGAATCACGGACGGGTAGATATTTCTTGATTGCCTCTAGTCGCTCTCGAGCTAGTCTAGCTGAGTGTGGTTCTGCAATCATTATTGATATAACGATGATTTAATTACAGCAGCAGAGAGGGTGAACGACTAACAGTGAGTGTCCAAAGAGTAAACGAACACGCGTAAAAAAAAAAAAATGAAAACAAAACGTCAGCGATAAAGTAACAAAATGAGCTAACACAATTTAGAGAGACTCTCGATCGGTTAGAAGTTTCGGTTTGGTGTTATTGACCTTGTATTTCATTTCCGTAGGAACCTTTATTTTGAGAAAATAACGGACAACCAATTAGAGTCTGTTCACCCTCTCTGCTGCTAATCCTATTCACACATATGTACATATATCGTTGTATGAATAATATGTTGTTCTTGATGTTGTAGAACATAGTCTTGCCAAATGTACGCATTATTTTGTATATGATTGTGCATGTGATCTGTGCAATGTAAGTGTGCATGTGATCAGTACAGACATGAATCTGCAAGTGATCAATGTGTGTGTGTGTGTGTGTGTGTGTGTGTTATTTGGATTTTTAACGTAGCTTTAAAAAAAATTCAGTCATATCGTTACGATGTCGGCAGTGTGGCAGTTAGTAGTGATGGGGCATCATGTCGCATATATCTAGGATAATGTCCCACCCAATCACATTATCCTGACACCAGGCCGAACAGTCCTAATACTAACCTCTTAATGCTGAGAGTCAAGCGAGGCAGCTGCTAATACCATTTTTATAAGACTTTGGTATGACTCGGCCGGGGTTCGAACCCGCGACCTTCCGCATCCGAGGCGGACGCTCTAACCATTTAGGCCACCGAAGCGGTCCTTGTGATTATTTAGATATAAGTTTGCATGTGATCAGCACAAACATGAGTGTGCGTGTGATCTGTGTAAATATGAGTGTGCATGTGATCAGTACGGATATGAGTGTGCATGTGATCGGTACAGATATGAGTGTGCATGTGATCTGTGTAAATATGAGTGTGCATGTGATCTGTGCAAATATAATTGTACGTATGTTCAGTACAGATATGAGTGTGCGTATAATCTGTGTAAACATGAGTGTGCATGTGATCTACACAAATACTAGCGTGCATACGATACATGTGTGTACATGATTTGTGCTATATGAGTGTGCATATGATCTGTACAAACGCGAGTGTACATGTGATCTGCACAAAAATGAGTGTGCGTATGATCTTTATAAACATGAGTGTACATATCATCTGAATAAATACAAGTGTGCATGTGATCTGTGCACACGTGAGTTTACATGTGATCTGTACAAAAGTGAGCGGGCATGCGGTATGTACAAGCATAAGTGTGTGTGCGATCTGTACAGAGATAATTATGTATGTGATCTGAACAAATACGAATATGATATGTACAACATGAGTGTGAATGTGATCTGTACAAACATGTGTGTGCGTATTATCTGTACAAAATGAATGTGAATATACGTACAAACATGAGTGTGAATATGAAATGTAAAAACATAAATGTGAATATATGTACAAACATGAGTGTGCGTATCATCTGTACAAACATGAGCGTGCGTTTGATCTGTACAAATATGAGTGTGTTTGTGAGCTGTACAAACATGGTTGTTCATGTGATCTGTACAAACACGAATGTGGATGTGATCTATACAAATATGAGTGTGCATGTGATATTTATAAACATGAGTGTCCATATGATCCATACATATATGAGTGTTCATCGGAGTCCACGCATTGTGTGTGTGTGTGTGTGTGTGTGAGAGAGAGAGAGAGAGAGAGAGAGAGAGATGGCACAATCTTGCTTGCCAATTTGTCTTTTTCTTCCAGGTGGAAAACCAAAGCCGAGGCCTGGTCACGAACCCTCATCAAATGGTTGTGGATCTTTTGGGTTGGAGGTAAAGATATAATTTAGTAACTACTAAAGAAATACTACCATGTACGTTTGAAAATGTGTGATAAACATATTCACTACATTTTACCAGGAGAATGATGATTTGAATAAAATATATATTTCATTTATTTTGCATTCTTTGTGTATAAATTACATGTGAGCCCTTAGTTTCTCATCAACTTGAAGTTGTAAATTCAGTATATCACCTTTACGCTATCTTTGTTTCCTAAATAATTTCTTTGGATGCTTTGTGAAACTGTTGCCAGAGAATATGAAATAGTAAATACATTCGGTTTTCCATATCTTCAAGAAGACGAATTACCTTTTTGGAACACAGAACTCTGGTCACACTTGAGATTCTCCAAGGTCTATAACAAAAGAGTGTGCTACCAATGGCAGCCGATCAGTTTTCTTCTTCTTCTTCATCATCGTCGTCGTCATCATCATCATCGTCTTCTTCTTCTTCTTCTTCCGCAAACTATTTCCATTCCATTAAGCTCAATTCTCAGATAATAACAAGACTGATGTATCGAGAATTCTTTCGCATAGATATTATCCAGGAGTGTTCAGATCTCCAGTTTCATCAAATCTGGAATAAAGAAATATAATTGATGAAACTTATGTCAGACTTAAATTTTATCCAATCAGATAGCTGGACTCTGCCAGTTAGATTACTTACGATTCGCTTTGCCAACGTCAACAGTGTCCTAAGTAGACAATTCCGATTTTGGCTTTCTTCCCGAAACTTTTTGAGAAAAAAAAATATATTAAGTGATACCTTTCTTTTTATTTTATATTGTGTACTTTTTTCAAAATTGGCATTTCTTGAAATTATGTAAAGATTTATTAATGTATTTTCTGTCTATTTAATATAACTATTTTGTGTGAAATCCAAAACCAATTAATTTGAAAAAAAATAATTCTGGTTTTGTTTTTGTTGGTTTTAACTTCTAACAAGTTATTGACTATACTATGCCGAGGAAGTAGAAGCTATGTGCCTTCCCCAAGGACACACCGATGCAGCCGACTCCGGCTGACTTGGGCGGGTATCACACCCAAGAACCCTGGATTACGAGTCCTGCGTGGTACAAAATTGAAAACAACATTAACGCTATTTTCTAGAGATTTTAGTAGTAAGGGAAATGGAGACTTCTACTTCAAAGACCTCTCCCCACCCTCCAAACAAATATAAATTACCATCTCGGAGACCCTCCAATCCCTATCCCAAAACGACTTACAGTTTTTAGCTAGGAGATTTCTACCTCAAATATAATCCAAGACCTTTACCCACCTCCAAACAAATATAAATTACCATCTCGGAGACCCTCCAAACAAATATAAATGACCATCTCGGAGACCCACCAATCCCTATCCCAACAAGACTTAAAGTTTTTAGCTAGGAGATTTCTAGCTCAGGACTTCTACCACCTTCAATTACGCGTAGGATTTATTCGCTGGAGTAAGAAGGTAAGTGAAACATTATTTTTAAAGTTTAGACCTCATCACCAATTATCAATGTTTCAGCCGTTGATATTAGAAATATTTCATCATCACGATAATAGAGACAGAATTTTACTTTGCCGCTCACACAGCGACGACATTCGAACAAATCTTTTATTTGCGGCTTGTTAAGAGGATATTTTTTGTCGATAAAATATACTTTTGACCGATCGAGATCGATGGTAAGTTTAGTATAATTTTGTTGACTTATCGGATCATGAAAGTTTTTAAATCCTGCTGATAACTTCTGGCTCATTTGTTCAAGGTAATTGAAATACTCGCTGTTATCAGATTTGATGAGCGAAAGTTTTAGCTTGTCACGGCCGCTGAAACATATACCTGATATTTCATTATTAATTTCAACTGTCAACTGTTTGCCGTCTATCATTAGATATTTGATCTTGCTATTGTAGCTATTTGTCACTGTCAAATTTTCAAACATTATTTTTATTGTTCACACAAAATTACATACCCTAGTCATCGAATATAATATCGAGTATAGATCTATCATCAAAACAATACCCAAATGCAAATGTATCTACTCCATTTTCGCAATAACGTTTGTCGTCAAAATTACTCAATCCGCGTTTGATAATGACATCTGTTTTGAGTTTATGATGATTTGTTCGAATAGCCATTGCTCTTATAAAACTAATGCCGCCGTCAAGCGCGTACTGGTAATCATCAAATTTCATAAACTTTTTAACAAAATCGCGAGGCAGACCTTTTGCTTTCTTCGTTATTTTATTATTGTCTAGCAATACGGCATACATTTTACTGCGCAATCCAATAAAGTATTTGATGATGCTCGAGTTCATTTCATCTTTGAACTTACCAATAACCTTTTTATTTATGTCATCATGAAATTTACTGTCACGAGGGTAATCGGAAAGATCAAACAGATGTCGATTATCGTATATATCCTGATAGACGTCCTCGCATTCGATTTCATACACGAGCGAGTCGATATCAGTAAACAGTAGTCTACTTGACGGCCACTGATTTTTAACAAAATTGTAATGAAAATCGTACATGAGCTACTTCGATAAATCTAACACGGAAGCTCCAACGTAAATTGGCTTATTTAGTTTTAGATTTGTTTTTCTTCTTTGTATCGTGACAAGATTTTCATTAAAAATTTTCATACTAACAAAATCATCGTCTGACACAAGTTTATTCCTGCGGTAGATATCATTAACTAGCTCGATATTTACTCGTTTTCTAATATTTTCCATCGTCTTACCAAAAACGGAGTTGTTCATAAGCTTAAAGAAGTTTTTTCAAAATCGGTTTTCGCTACAGCTCTTCTCGAAGTGTTTAAGTTAATATAACCTTTCATCCAAGGTGACTGATTAAACTTTAAAACTCTATGAACTTTCCTCAACACAAGACCAGCATCTACTGCTTGTTTTAAATCTTTATAATGCAAAACATAATTTTTCTTATCGAGTAAATTTGATACTAGTTTTTTTTTACCATAGAATTTTGTCTTGGTGATGCTATCGCTTGTTGTTCATGAGATAACATACTATAATTAATTATCATTGATTCCGCACAGAAAGGATAATCGTTATGCAAATTGTGTAGCGAAGTTGGATAATCGAGATCAACTTCAACGAAATACGAAATATCGTCGGGTATCTTTTTTTCTGTCTCCGATAGAAATTGTTCAGTCGTAATCCAACGAAATCCACCAAAAGGCATTGGTTCGGCCATAGAATAACCGTACAAATTATTGCAATCTAGATAAATTATATACTTCGAAGGAAGCTTAGGATTGTACTCTTTCAGGTGTTTGTTGTTTGCTTCAGAATATTTCTTTGTTATAACGCTAATACCGCCTCTGATACCTTTTTCGATAAAATTGAACATATCAACGTCAGTCAGTAATTCTAACTTTACTTTACTAAACTTTAACAGAGCATCCCAAGATAACCCAGGGGAAGAGTAATACCATCAAGGATCAAGTCCGTAATTGTTATAGCTCACTTTTCGAAAACTTTCAAATACGTCCGCCAGCAATAACACGTCAGTTTTCAGACACAAATCATGATAATCGCCAAACGTCTTAGAATCAAATTCTTTCCAAGTATCTTGTGCGTACTTATACTCGCTATCAGTTATGTTTTCATTTTTTAGTTGCGAATAAAATTTATCTTTGTCAGGTAAAGACATTTCATCAAATTTACTCCAATCGTCGAGATACTAGTACGGAAATACTCCTTTTTTAGTCAATAGATTAAATTTATCTCCAAAACAGTCTCGTAGGTTATTAAACTCGCTACAACCTTTCACTACCTCATCTAATGATGCTGCCATAAACTGAAAGCTGTCAATAAAACGTAACTTACCTAAAGTAACTGACATATACTTTTCAAAATTATTCGGAATACACTTGATTACGTTATCGAGTTTTAAACGAGATTTTATTTCAGGATAACCAAAACTTCTACTATAATATGACTGTCATATCCTCTGAAATTGTGAAGAACAACTGGAATAAAATCTGGAGCATGAAACCTTAAATTACATTTATCATGAGCCGCTCCACGATACTGTCCTATTAGATGACAATGGTCACGTACTTTTTTATTATCAGAAACGTCAAAAGCTTTTTCACAGATATGACAAAATTCCGCTTGCTCGTGATCGGATTCTTGTTGAGATGTCAGTTTTATCATTGGAGTTATTGTTTTTAAACGATTAAATATATCATCAACTTCGCTAATTAACTGCTTGAGAAGCCAAACAGCTGGATTTTTACCGCGATATAATTTGACTGGTTTGGATAAGCTCGAATCAGCACAGCAAACTATTTTGTACGCCACTCCGCATGGAACATGATTTTGAGTTTTTCTAGGACTCGATTTGTTAGGATTATTTTCTACGCCAAGTACAGGCTGAAGTAAGCATTCGAAATCAGCGTATATAACGAAAGGAATTTTTAGTTTATGATTATTATTGACAAACTGTAATAAATTATTTTCTTTGGACGGCATTGTTATTCGTTGTACGTCACTACAGTAATGCAAATGCTTTTGTAATGTTTCATTGTCAGAGCAACCGTGCAAGCAGCGATAACAGAAGAACTTTTATTGTTTTGTTTACTATACTGTCTGCCAACTAGTCCGTTAAAGTTTTTGATCCAAACGTAATGATTCTTATAAAACAGCAAGTTTATTGTCGATTGTGAAGCTTTTTCTGAAATATATCTCGGATAGACGTTTTCTTTTTCATCTAGTCCGAAAACATTTATTGAAACATTATTTTGCTTTTCAAACTTTGGTATTTGACTTTCTGCAACTGGAAAGTCGATGCCATTAAAATTTAATTTTGATACGTGACTAAAATACTTGTCAACGCGATCAGCATTTTGTTCTGCTGGAAATAGCGCAGAAATAATAGCCCACTGAAACCATCTGTTATCGACGTTCTTTACGTTTATACAGCATTTTTTATTTTTTATTTTTTATGGTAGGTCAGTATACGACTACCGCGTAATACGTTATATTTTATTGTGTGAAATAAAATTTCAGTAATAATTTCAAACTTCCAACCCGAACCCGATTCGGTAAATTCTTCTATCTTTTTCCAAATTTCCTGGTGTATTTCATCAGCTAGTGATGAAAGATTAGTCCCAAGCAAAACACGCCTTGATTTTGCGTTAATGTAAGGGTCTGCAATTTCCTCGTCTGACCCAAGTAGCTTTGAAAATATAACGTGATATTGCACTAATATTCTCAGACCCTTATGTTTTTCAAGCTCACGTTTTACAGTTGGCTCTAGCAAATGATAGAGATTTGTTGCAGTGAAATTTACCAGTACGATTTGTTTATCGAGCCGATAACTGTTGTCAAACCCTGTAAAGGCAGTCGCTATTTTTTCAGGTTCTCCCATAAGGCTCTTTTTAGCTATATCACGTAATTTCAGCATTGTTATATATAGTGTAATATTATATCTCTAACTGATTGTTCGATCGATAACTCACCGCACGCCAGTTGAAAAATCAATTAGAGATATAAAATGCTTATAGTATAATGAAACAAAATATGACAAACTCAAACGAGCAAGAGTATTATTACGTTCACCTCAAGTACAACCTGTACGCTGGTAATGCACTTGGTTCGGTTATTAACATAAAATCTCCAAAATCTGTTGGTAAAGCAACGCCAGCAGGTTATATGATTAGCGTTAAAGGTGATAATGCTGAGAGAACGGAAATATTAAAGAAAGATTTTATTTACACTTTGTTCTGTGACGAAATTCCAGAAGGACAACGTGTATACCATGTTAACGGCGCGGTCACTGATGACAATATTGAAAACTTATCTTTACAAAACGAATTTCAGCCGCATCCGGTATTTGATTTATACGAGGCAAATGATAAGGGAATTATTCGAAGAAGAAAACTTAAAATGTTGTTGGTTTTATGAATAATATGGGGTATCTCACGGTAACTGTCAGAGGAACACTAACCGATCAAGTTAGTTATCTTAGCCATCGTTTTGTTTACGAGACGTTTAACGGACCTATACCTAATGGTTTGGTTATTAATCACATCAATAACGTAAAGACTGACAATCGAATGGAAAATTTAGAACTAGTTACCCAGCAGGAAAATGTGAGAAAAGGACGAGGTGGTGGTATTAATTTTAGATGTCCGGTAAAAACCTGTTGTTTCATTTAATCCCGAAACAGATGAGGAAATCAAATTTCCTTCAATCTCATCTGCTGCTCAATACTACAAGATAAATCCCAGGGTAGTAAAATTTGTTGCCGATAGAATAAGAAGATCAGCTTTTTCAAGCGAATACGATGCTTGGATTATCTTTAGATACGATGATTAAATATATTTGCTAGCTCCTTTTTGATTAAGCAGTTATGAGCAAACGCTATAATATCATCTTTATCAAATTTCAGCGTGATTATTGCGCTATCGTTAAGTTTATTTTTTTTTCTGCTGCTGTTAGTAATATCCTATCATTTTCGCCTTGCGTAACCATAACATCGACAGAATAAGAATTATACCCTAACAGACATTTTCTCACTGCTTCAGCTAGTTCGTTATAATTTAATATATTAACTTTTTGGTGATATTTTACCTCGTTAGTCATCTTATAACAATAAATTAGATAAAAGTATATTATAATATGAATTTGATGAAAAGACTTGTTGATATATATTCGGAAGATACAATCGCAGGTGATACAATCACTAACGACAAAGTCGCAGACAATATTACAATCACTAACGATATAATAGACAAATTTGCTAGCTATAGCGAAGATGATATTTTATTTGATAATGACGATGAAGATGAGATAGACGCCGTCTCCGACAGAAAAAAATTACAGCAGACCGACAACTGGACGATATAATGATAAGTATCACATTGCTAAAAAAATTAATAAAATTTAATTTTACTGTTGCCGAACAACAAATATTTTGGCAGCTTATCAAACCGTTTTTAAATCTAAAAATAACTGGCCAGCAAAGGAGCATAAAATACGATTTTATTTTTGCTAAAATATTCAATTAATGCCAGTTGATGATGCAAGAAAATTACATTTAATTTCGTTATGTAAAACTATCAAATGTAAATCCGTACTTATGAAATACGAACAAATTTATAATAACATTATTGGATCGACTTAGTTGGTATCGAACTATTAAATTTATCGCTATACCCGCGCCACTTAACTAAACTTTTATTGCCTTTTTTCCTAATAACTTTTTCGAAAACGAAAACATCTTGTTCAGCTTTCTGAAGTTCCTGCTCGTAAAAACTGCCAGTTATAGGTTCACCTAATAAATCTTTTAACGAGTATGTTACAGGTATTGTTAAAAGTACTTTATCAACAACAAATACTTCTTCGCTCCAGTTTGGAGTAAATCCTTTTTCAAATGTTTTTTTCGTTAAAGAAATTCTAACTTTATCACCAACTTTAAATTTATGTCTGCGGTACATGTTTTCATTTGCTAATATTGGATTTTTAATTGCGTCGTTTGGCGACATTTTGGTGGTTCGGTGCTTCGTGTTATTATATTCATCAACAATGTTTTGTAAATTGTCAATATATTTACTTGTATTTTTAGCTGTCAAATATTTGTGTATTTTTTCGTTTAGCGTGCGATTAAATCGCTCGACGACAACGCTTTTACCCTCGTTCCCTGTAACATATTTTTTGATATTATTTTGTTCTAAAAACTGCTCGAACTTTTTATTGAAAAACTCCGCTCCGTGATCGGTCCAGATTCTATTTGGTTTTCATTCTGTACTAACGATAACCTGTTTTAACGCGTCAGTTATTGACGTTCCTGTCTTGTCTGAAACTGGAACACTAAAAGCATATTTGCTAAAAATATCTATAACATTAAATAAGTATTTCTTATTATCATTAAATTCAGCTAGTTTTGACACATCTACTAAATCTATTGCCCAGATGTCATCAACGGCATTTGCGACAACTTTACGTCGCGTAAACTTTTTTTTTTAGGTTTGTGTAATTCAGCTGCAAGATCATCATACAATTCTTCACCGAGTCCCAATTTATATTTTGCTCCAATAAAACCCTGCACCAGCCTTCTATCAAAACGTTCTCGCATATTTGTCGGTTTCATATCACGAAGTTCGTCTAACATTACTTTATCACAACCAGCCTTATCTTGCTCGTTGTCCCGGTAGCAGATATCATGGCGCATTGCTATCTCATCAACTTGATTGTAAGGCTCTTGTCCTGGCAGCGGATTATCATTTTCATCTAGTTGTTTATCAAGAGGATTATAAGGTCCAGTATATTTATGGCCTGGCAATGTCCAGCCTCCTTTTGGTTTTGGCAATTTGCCAATTACTTTATGTATGTCTATACCTGTTCCTATTATTTCTCTGTTGTTGCATTGTTGACAGTATGTGACAATTTTATTTTGCTCAAGACATAAATCTCTATCACAATCACACTTGCATCTCATTCTATTAATTAGTCGTCTACTAAAATAACGTCAGGGCAACCAGCTCCCAACGACTTTATCGCTGGGGATAATTTCTTTAAAAACATACTTTTTCTTTTTCCACAAATTGCGCAGACTTTTCAGCATCGTCCTGTTGTTCTTTGTTTTTTCTGTTGTTTCATTGATATTTTCTGTTTTAGTTTTACATTTGAGACAATATGTTGACATTATATATTTGTAAGTTTAGATAAAATTACTAGTAAGCTTTAGATAGATTTACAAAAATTAATTGCAATCTCATCATTAGCGTGAGAAGGTTGCTTGTCAAACTGTAAAATAAAATTTAAAAAATTAAATTTAGGCTGGGACATTTGTTTAATGAACATTATACAATAATATCCACAAGCAGAAGTTCCAACAGGTTGAAGTTGATTGGACGAATAATATATTATTTTATATTTTTTGTTTATATATTTTTTTTATTGCGTCGCTCGGAGGAAGTCCAAACGAGTCAAAATAATTGTTATCATAAACTGCTACCCAATGTGTACCAGATCCGTCGTTGAAATCTTGTATATTTATCACACACGAACCACCTATGATGTTAGTAAGTTCATTTTTGGAATAAACTCCGTGGAAATTTTTTTCTTGTTTTAGCTTATCAAGTATATCAAAGTTACTTAGCGGGGAGGCCGTGTTCCCGGCAATGTTAGTCCACGTCCGATTCTTAGTAGGCCCGGAAGAATACTTCCCGCTAATCGCGCCATAAGTAAAGGAAGAAATCCTCCTTGTTTTGTTCGAGGACGCTTTTTTTCCTTTTTTTCGATGATTTTGTTTTTCGTTGTGGCATTATATTTATCAGTCACATACAATTTATCTTTAGACTATTTTTTTTATTCCACTGCCGCGAATGATACCATGACCTTCAACTGCTCTTTCGTTGCGCCAGATATTGCTCCAGACGCTGCTGCTAGTCCTAATGTACCTAACACCGGCAAAATTTTAGGTAATAACGTTCTGGCTATCATTGATAATGCCGGACCAAAGAAACCACCTTGTTTTGCCATCGCTGTTTTTTGTGCGGCACTTAAATTTAAAACAAAAGGTTTTTTACGATCGTACCTGTTTACTTGTTTTTTGGTTAACTTTGTTAAAATACCCTTGGAAATGTCAGGGTTGATTTCTAATGATACCTGCCTCTGCTTTGCAACAGCAGCTGCTAATTTTTTAACTTGACCATCAGTCAGATATATTTCTTTTACAATATATTTTGTCATCTTACATAACGATTACAGATTAAATTTGTACTGTCATTTTGCCGCCAACAGAATCAACCGTAATAAATCTGTCGCTGATCACTAGCGCGTATACGTATAACTGTGCCACAGGAACTGCTCCGAGTGTCCAAGTAATTTCAATATCAGCTGTCGAGTCAACAGATCGCTCGCTATGTTTACTAACATCAAAATAAAATATTGGATAAAGTGTACGAAATTCCTCTTCCGATATCTGAGATCCATCTCCAACATCCTGATATTTTTGCACTGCGTCGAGCAGATACATGTAAGGTCTAGTAATATTTTTATTAGCGTCATCTGCAAAATCACATTCTATCGCTCGTTCTGGATATTGTTTCGAATTTAGTCTAGCATCTAACATCGGCGTTATCAAATATCGCATTATTTTGTTGTTGGTTACCACGTCGCGCTTGCTGTTGAAATACAACAAATAATTGCCTCGGCAGTTGTTCACTTGATGTTGTTGTAACTCGCCATGTGTAGTCAGTAGTATTCGGAACTGCTGTTTGATATATTTTATGTTGCTGAAAATAAGTTTTGTTTGTATGTTTATCGAGTATACTGTTTAAATCTGACATTTTATCGATTGACGGAGTTATTCGTGGCATCCATAGCGCAAGTTTATTTATGATAAACTGTACATCAGCTCCGCCTGACCTAAACAGGCAGTCGTTTTGTTCTGCTCGATCTAAAATAAGTGTATGTTTAACTCCACGAAATACTTTGTTTTAATCGCGACAAAAGCCAAATATTGCACTTGATGGCAGCATTATTGTAATTTGACGTGACCCTTCTGCAAGTTCTTTTCTTCTAGCAAAACCTTCCTTGTAACGTGGATTTTTTACGCTAATTGTGTTATTGATTAAATCTAACATTGCAACGCCGTCCGCACCTGCAGCTGGTGGTGCTATACCAAGATTATTACAAGCTGCAGTTAGTGAGACTCTTGTAGCGTCTGCGTTAGTGGCTGCAGCTAGTGCGGCTATACCTAGTGCGGCTGCATTAACAATAAGAAAAGTTCTTACAATTACAACATCTGCAGCGGCATCAGCTCCGTGTAATAAAACACCTTTCAAGAAAAGTTCGGTCGATTCAGCTGAACCACGTCCAGTATCTTTAAACCACATCATGTTCGTTGCAGTCGATCTGGAGTAATCATCAGAAAACGAAATAATATTTAAGGTTGTACTTGCAACTCGTAGGTGGCTCGAAATATCCTCAACAGTTTGATTGGCCAGTTGATATCTAGCACTTTTAAATAAGCACCAACCATTATTTATAAGAGCTACTTCTGTTCCAGCTGCAATTGCAACAGGCGGATTGGCCACTGTCATAATCTGACCGCGAACGTCTAACATTGCCTTATGTGGCAGTAGAAATACATCTTCGTCTCGAGTATTAAATGTTCTAATACCAGCTTTATTTGGTTCATTAGAATTTTCATCGAGATACTCAGCATACTCAAATTCTGTTACAGTGTCATCGGTGTCATAAGTTTCTGCTAAATCGAGATAATTTGTAACAGACATTTTTTATTTATTAGGTTATACAAAATTATCACTGCGGCGCTGTTACTTTAGATATAAATATTTGTATAATCTGCTCGCCCTTTGATAATAAAAGTTTTTTTTGTTGTTGTTATCATAGCACGTTGAGTTTCTTTTGTTGGAGCGATTTCTGATATAACTTGTTTTATCTCAGATGTAGACGGTGTGCCTTTAATTTTATCAGCTATTTTTTGTCCCACCGCAGTTCCAGCAGCAGATGCGGCTCCAGTTGCAAAAGCTTTGCCTGCGTCAAGTGCAATTGGTGCAACTTTATGCGCGATTCCCGGAACATTTTCAATGACTTTAGTAAATATATTTCCAAAAAATCCTCCAACTATTTTTCTTCGATAAATTTTTTTTCTCTGTTTCATTATATCAAGGGGTTGTATAAAACTACGCAACGCGTAAGTGTAAATAATAAGTAACAACCTCGTTATTCAGATCCAGCTGTCGTCAAGATTGATCTGTCAACTGCATATTTATTGTTGTTATTTGATTTTCAACATTTAGCGGATAATAAATAACTTGACGTGGACTAATTTGCATGAGCGAGCCCGGTGGAACTTCTGGCTAGAAACTATATATCGTTTGTCCTTTACTACCTTGGGCTGAGTAAGATCCAGAAGTAATAGAGCAATTTATTAATATTGTGTTTACGTCAGTTAAATTTCCGGCAGTTCACCGTCAAAAGTTATAGTTTGTTCTGTGGTTGATCCTTATTGCTTGTGAATAAATCCAATCAGCGATGCTATGCTTGTTGATGATGAAAAATCTATTATCAAATTATTTTTTAATGTTATTCTAGCGCGTAATGTGTTATAGTTTGGTGTTAGCTCAAAATTTTCTGAAACTCCTCCATTTTTCGTTATTAATTCGCGTATCGTCTTATTTAAATCAGTTACGTTGTAGGCTTCTTGCGGAATTTTGACCGATTTCCACGTAGGTCTTGGAGCTGGAGTTAAAGTAAAATCAAATTTATCGTTTACACCAGTTTTTACGTTAGCCATGGAATGCCAATACGTACATGAAATTAGTCCAGTTTCATACTGTTTTTCAGTATCAAGTTGTATTGGCGGAATATAATTTACTGAAAAATTTGCACTATCTTTCGCAGCTGTACTAGAGTCTAGTAATAATGTTGTTGACATTGTTATTTATTATATTTTTACAAAATTAAGTCGCGGTGTAAAGTTTCGTATTCGTTAGATGTTAATAAATTTTCTGATCTTAGATGATCTAATATATCAATAATTTCATTATCAATTTCAACACTAATATTACCAGCTTCTTTTGATGATATCAACAGCATTAATCTGCCTATCATTTCAGCAGTTGATGTAAATATTTTTACACCGGTTCCTGTTTTTGCTTTTTCAGCTGTCTTTAACCTTTTATCAAGTTCATCATAATTATCAACCAACCGACTTAATTCAGTTTGTCTTTCAATAGGATCTTTTATGTCCTTTGAGACAACTTTATCAGCTTTCATACGTATTTCATCTATTTCTTTTCCTCATTACTCAAGCTACTAGCGTGATGACTACGATATCTGTTATCTTTTATATTACGAATAACTTTGATATAAAGATCAGCGATAATCCAGCGTCGGTATTGTCTGGCACTATCGCGGTAGCTTTCATTTTCCAGTTTTACATCGTCTAAATGTTTCTTACTTTTTTCTTTTATTTTTTCTAGCTCTTCAATTTTTTCTTCAGCATTGTAATCAGTTTTTTAAATATCTTGTACTCTCACATTTTTAAAATCGTATTTTTCGTTAAACGATTCATACTCGTAATGTCTTATTTCGTCATTTATACTCTCTAGAGCATCTTTAAAATTTTGCTCTTCTTGGATATCTAGTCCATGTTCTTTTGTAAATGCTTCTTTGTTTAGCTTTTTCTTCCTCATACATCTCCTCCAACATTATTTGACCTTTACTTTTTTTCATCATCTCATCTAACATTCTTCCAATCGGATTAACTGATACTCTTTCTGATAATCTTCGTTCAAATTCTAGTGGATTATTCAACAGCCGAATTAGTTCAGCTTGTTTAGCAGCAGGATCAGTAATATCTCTTATTAGGTCTGTAGCCAATCTTAATCTGTCTTCATCAGATTTTCTAATAATTTTTACAGCAGATGCCTCTTGCTGTTCTTTAACTAGCCCAAGTAAACCTTTTTCCAGTAATTTTTTAGATTCCTCTTCTGATAGTGGTTTTGTTTCGGGTTGTTTTCCAAGTAGTGCTTCAGTAACTGGTTTGAGAATTGTGGCTGTTGCTTCTGCAGCAGTTACTTGTCCACGTCGTGCTTGCTGTACTTTTTGCTTAAATGCTGCTTGAGATTGAGCAAGTTTTTTTTAGATCTTCTATATGTTTTCTATATTTTGCTCATTTGTCCATTTTATTATATATAAATTTTTATAAAATTAAGACTATCGAAAACAAAAACTTACTGCAAGTAACTGTCAGTACAGCATCTAAACATTTTAGTTGGATCATGTGTAAGTTTATCAAATAAGAAAAAGTTATATTTATCTTTTGTAGCTTTATGATATAAGTCGATAAATTATCTTTTGTTACGTCACCGCATTGTTCGTTCGCGATATTTCTAACGTCAACATTGTCCAGTCCTGGAAATAATATAAAACAACCAGTATTTCGCCGAATAAATCTGTCAACATTATAAAAATCTTGGGCGAGATAAACAGAATTACATTTCTTATTTCGCGACAGTGAAAAATACTATCTTATTTTGTTCATTTCTACATTATTTGGCGGAATATCGTCAAAAACTATTATTTTATGTTCGGACGAATGAAGTTGATTAACTGGAACAAGATCTTCTGGTTGTTTGATAATAAAAAAAGATCTTCGCCAGCATCAAGATCATCACGAAGTTTGTTATTATATTCGCTTAGTAGCTCGTACTTATCTTGCTGCGGATTAATTGTATAAATGTAAACTCGATCGTAATTAAAATTATCACCAAGAAGTAAATTCATAAGCAAATTTGTTTTTCCCGATCCAGTTCGCCCAACAATAAGATAATGACAATCTGGAAGTTCGTTGTTATGTTTATGTTTCTTCAAATGCTCTGTATCAAAATTTAATATCGTCGATTTTGCCATTGTTTGTTATATAATTTTGTGTTATATTAAACTGACTAATGTTGACAATTTTATGTAGGACAATAAATAATGAGCTACTATACAAAATTTGGAACATTGATAGGAGATTCATCAGCTGTAAGTACAACTACAACAATAACAGACGGCAAGATTGATTTATCAGGTTACCTGAAAAAATCCGGTGACACAATGACAGGAAATCTGTTTATGTCAAATCAACGAGTCCTAGGTTTAGAAACAGCGTATCCACCAATAAATGTTAATAACACTCAAGCTGTCAGTTATGCACAACTAAAATCTGTTGATGACAACAAGTTGTGGTTGACAGGAGGAACTTTAAGCGGTAATTTAGATATGTCAGAAAAAAAATTAATAAATTTGGAGACCAGGTATCCACCAGCAAACTTAAATTATACACAAGCGGTAAGTTATGCACAGTTGAGGTATGTGGATGATAACAAACTTGATAAAATCGGTGGAACGGTTATAGGTAATATCAACATGTCAGGAAAAAAAATAATAAATTTGGAGACTGCATATCCGCCAGAAAACTTGAATCAAATGCAATCTGTAAGTTATGCGCAGCTAAAATCTGTTGACGACAATAAACTTAACAAAGCCGGTGACACAATGACAGGTAACCTTACAATGAGCAATAACTCAAAAATAACTGGACTACCAACAACCTCGCCACAAGCTGATGCTGATGCTATTAGTTATGGTCAGTTGAAAGAAGAACTTGCCTCATACTTTAAAAAATCTGGTGGACCAATGTCAGGTAATATAAACATGAGAAATAATAAAATAACTACGACATATGTTCCAGTTAGCCCTAATGATTTGACAAATAAAGCATATGTTGATAGTCTGTCTAGTGGTATAAAACGAACTAAAAACAATGTTGGATATATTCCAATGCTTTATAAAGCAACTGACAATCGAGTTGGGTTTGAGGTAAGCGCATCAGCATATTATTTTGAAAATTATCCTTATTACGCTTTGTCTGATAGACATGAGTGAACGACTAACGGAGAAGTTGAAAATTTTTGGATTAAAATTAAATATCCTACTGCAGTTGCTGTTTGGCAATTTCATTTGCCAGGCCGATTAAACTCTAGTGTTGGTCGAATTTATAATTGGCGATTGGAAGGATCAAATGACGATATCAACTGGACAACATTGTATAGCACAACAGACACTTAAATTTTAACAACACAATATTTCACGATTCCGGCAGAAAACACTGTTAACAAGTACTTATATTTTCGAGTTAATGTTTTAGCTGCTGAACATCCATTTCCAGGACTGACAGCATCTCAAATATATACACTTGATGATCAAATTTAATCTCGTGTTATAAAATAATGTCAGAACCACCAATTATAACCATTGCAAGAGAATGTTATGATAATATTTTAAACCCTGATAAAGATGTTGGAGCTGTTAATGAAACAGCAAAAATGTTACAAAGTTTGAAAAAACTTAACATCGAATCATTGAACAATCCAACATTGCCAGCAAATTTTGCTAATTTTATTCGCGTTGTGCATATGCGAGTATCGCAACTGAGAAAAGCAAAAGAAAACTTTGATATTATAAGCAGATACTGTCATCCTGATGATTGTCTAGAAGAACAAAAACAAGTTGAAATTATATTTTAAAAAATATTAATATTAACATAGATTTGATAATAAAATCAGATTTAATAAAAGCACGAGTTTATAGTGGAAGAACACTAGAAGAAAGACGAATAAACGAAAATCATACTAGTCTTGACAAACTAGTGGAAAATAAAAAAATGAGAATGAAAAGAAACAAAAAGTTATATGATAGTTTTTCAAAACGAGGTATATTTAAACATCTCGGTATGTACTACCATGACAAAGAAACCTTAGTTAAAATCGTTACTATGACGTCAGACGCAGAGTCAATTATTAAAGTATACGCAAACGCAATTTTGCCAATGATACGTAAAAAAGACCCAGAATTTGATCCGAATATTGTTAACAAGTCTCTAAAGATAATCAAAAGTTTAGACGATGAAATTAGTAATTTTAGTGATGATGAGCGAGAAAAGTTTTTTACAGAAGTCGATCAAACAAAGCTGGAAGCAAAGTCTGATTCTTGTTATGATATAAGTGAAGAAGATGGTGTTTCATTCCCATCAATCCAGTACTCTAGACAATCGTCACTGCGAAATTATTACAAAGAAATTAAAACAATACTCACAAAACCATATGAAAAATTAATGTTAAAAGTAGCTTCTGCTGTCGGTCTTCTCACAAATGAACTAGATCAGCTTAAGAAATTAATGCTAGCAAATTTCGTAGTCGCATATGCAATTATCAGACAACATCTTGTTCTCAGAAATTACACGTTAGATCAGTTGAGTTTAGTTTTAGGGTATATTGAAGAAACAGAAATCGATTACAGTAATTTGGTGAATGAAACAGATTTATATGAGAGTGAAGTAGGAAATAGTTTTGATTCATTCGCTTGGTTAAAGAAACAATATGTACTAACAGATAAAAGATATGATGATACTTCGTCAGATGTTTATGACAAACATAGAGAGTTTTTAGCTGATCCAAAAAATAATAAATTCCGCGAGTTTCTCGATTCGATTGTTGGTGCTAGAACTTTTGTCTTTGTATAAAATATTGTATAATGAAAAAACAAATCATCGATTTCAATCACATATCAGAAGAAATTCCAAAACAAGATGTTGACGCACTAGTACAATATTATAAATTTTATCATAAAAACCTCTGGTGTATAAAAGAATGTTATAAATACTACCATAGAATACTTCGAGTAATATCATATTTGCCACTGCTAATGACTAGCTCTGGTATAATTTCAAGTGCAGCATCATTAAATCCGTTTTTGTTAATAATATCAGGCGTTGGTGTTTCTCTTGCAACAGCGTGTAAAAAAATTGAACCTCGACTTGCGACTAAAAAAAAATGCCTGCAAAACAGCTAGTATAACTTACAAAAAATTACTTGATCAGATACGATCTTACTTACGAGGTGTAAAATATGATATGGACGATTTAATACGCGAGTTTCGTATTATTGACAGTATGTTAACAGATATTCTACCAATGAGAGTCAGCAGGTATGAAAAAGATTATCAAAAAAGTATGTTAATGATAGAGTATGAAATTTTGTCTAAACTTTAGAAATAATGTTTCACTTACCTTCTTACTCCAGCGAATAAATCCTACGCGTAATTGAAGGGGGTAGAGGCCCTGAGCTAGAAATCTCCTAGCTAGAAGCTTTAAGTCTTGTTGGGATAGGAATTGGTGGGTCTCCGAGATGGTAATTTATATTTGTTTGGAGGGTCTCCGAGATGGTAATTTATATTTGTTTGGAGGTGGGTAAAAGTCTTGGATTATATTTGAGGTAGAAATCTCCAAGCTAAAAACTGTAAGTCATTTTGGGATAGGGATTGGAGGGTCTCCGAGATGGTAATTTATATTTGTTTGGAGGGTGGGGAGAGGTCCTTGAGATAGAAGTCTCCATTTCCCTTACTACTATTTTGGCAGTTAAAGGCTTATTCAGCCTTTCCCAGTCGACCATTTGTATGGGTATTCATTTCCAGTGTACTCTTGTTCTTCTTCGTTAAAAAGCTGCTATGTACAGTAAACAGACAATTTCTTAATAAAATAAAATTCTAACCCGAGAAAATGAAGAAAAACAAAACAAACAAACATGAACGCTTGGTTCTCCATACCTTCACGAAAACAAGTTACCGTTTTGGACCACAGATACCCTAGTCACACATGAGGTTCTCCAACGTCTATAATTAAAGAGCGCGCTACTCATGCTTGTCGTTCACTTTTCTTCTTCATCATCATCATTATCTTCATCATCTATTTTTCTTCTTCTTCTTCTTCCGGGGCCCCTTTTTGGCCGATTGGTGTAAGGCGCTCGCCTTCACAGGTCACTGGTATCACACATCTGTCCGCATGGGTTCGAGTCTCGAGCTCGACAAACGTGGATATGTGAGAAAGCTTGCCAGTAGCTTCCCATGGGTTGATGGTTCTTCTTGAGGCTTTTCCCCTATTTCTTCCTCCATCTGGTATACTGGTCGCCAATCATGTGCTGAATAATGGCGTTAAACCCACAATACCTTGTTGTTCTTGTTCTTCTCGTTTATCTTCTTTTTCTTCTCCTTCTTCTTCTTCTTCTTCTTCTTCTTCTCGCAATCGACTATTTTTACGGGTATTCATTTTCCATAGTGCATGTTTTTCTTCGTGAAAAATTTTTGTAAGAATACTCAGTACGACAAACAGATAAATAATAAAAATATAATACTTTAAACTTTAACTTCCACGTCCCATTGGTTTACTTTGCACGAGCTAATTATTATTGGCTAATTATTATCTACCATTGATTTACTTCAGGGTCTTTGACACGAAAATTATGATATTATGGTAACTGTGCGAGAACGTATGCTTGAAAATAGATGAATTCACGACACAGGAATCTATTGACTCGATATACTGAAGTCAGTTTTGGTATGACGAGCAAAGTACGAAAGAGAAGATGAAAGGTTCTGTTGCACCACTTGTGATTGGTTTTATGAATTTTGCTTTTTCTACAGTGTTTTTTGGTACATATTAAATGGATGAATTGTACTTCACGACTAGTTTTTTTTTAATTAATGTCGTTCTTATGCTTCACTTGATTGAATCGAGAGCTAAATGTTGTTTTTTTTGAGCAAAATCCAGTGAAAGGTTACAAATATAAATGCCAAGCCGTATCTCTCTCTCTCTCTCTCTCTATATATATATATATATACACACACACACACCAGACAGAACGGAAGGTGCTAACCCTGGATTCTATAGGAGAATTCTTGATAATAGTAGGCAAAATTATTATTTAATACAAGTTAGAGAATTTTTAATTCGTACCCTACGGAGACTAGAACCCCTGTCCGCGGGTAAACGGCAAACCATCGCCCTGTATGCACACACCAGCCCATATTCCATCACGACTAAGCAAATATCATCAAAAATGATCATACTGAGTCGGTGTTATATGCACTAGCGTGTAGCGGACACACTCGCATGGCGACCTAGCAATTAATTTTCATCTATCTACACAGTAATTCCGAATTCCTATGAATGAAGTCAAAGTATATATGATTAATTATAGAGAATTATAAATATACACCGGACAGAACGGAAAGTGCTAACCTTGGATTTTATTTGAGATGCTTGATAATCCACACACACACACATATATATATATATATATATATATATATATATATATATATATATATATATTACAAATAACACTATCATACAGGTTAGAGAATTTTTAATTCGTACTCTACGGAGATTCGAACCCAGGTCCGCGGGTAAACGGCACCCATCGCTTTGCCTGCACGGACCAGCCCATATTCCTTCACGACTAAGCACGCATCACCAAAAAATGATGGCGCTGAATCGGTGTTATATGCACTCGTGCGTAGCAGACACACTCGCATGACGACTTGATAACTAATTCTCATCTCTCCACACAGTCATTCCGGATTCCTATGAAAGAAATCAAGGTATATAGGATTAATTATATAGAATTATAAATATACACGAGACAGAACGGAAAGTGCTATCCCTGGATTCTATAGAAGAATGCTTGATAATAGTAGGCAGAATTAATATTTAATACAAATAATACTATTATACAAGTTAGAGAATTTTTAATTCGTACTCTACGGAGATTCGAACCCAGGTCCGCGGGTAAACGGCACCCATCGCCTTGCCTGCACGCACCAGCCCATATTCCTTCACGAATAAGCACGCATCACCAAAAAATGATGGCGCTGAATCGGTGTTATATGCACTCGTGCGTAGCAGACACACTCGCATGACGACCTGATATATATATAACATACGTTTTATCGCCAGTTCCACAAAGAAAATGATGATAATCTCATTTTTAAATGTATGAAGTTCCTCAGCGTAAATCATCATTTTGCGAAGTGTGGACTAATTTGAAATAATCTTTTTTAACTTTTCAAGTTTACAGTAGTGTCTGTAAGATTGACAAAGCAGTGGATTGGAAAATAGTTGAATTAAAATTCACATATAAGGATGCTAATCATCAGAAGGCGGTTCGAACCCCGGCAGAGTCATACCAGAGACATATAAAAATGGTACTAGCATCTGCCTCGTTTGGCGCTCAGCATTAAGAGGTTATTCTTAGGACTGGTCGGCCTGGTGTTAGGATCATGTGATTGGGTGGGACAATATGGTACGTGTATGCGACATGTTGCCCCAGTGCTAGACATTACTATTAACTGCCACACTGCAGACCTCGCAGCGATGTGACTGAACATGTTTTAAAACTACGTTAAAAATCCAAATCACACACACACACACACACACACTCATATCTGCACTGATCACATGCACACTCATATTTGTGCTGATTACATGCACACTTACAGTGCACAGATCACATGAGCACTCATATGTTTACAAAAAAATTGTACATTTGGCAAGACTGTGTTTTACAATGGTTTTACAACATCAAGAACAAACAATATTTATACAACGATGTATGTACATATGAGTGAATAGGATTTAACTGCATATCAGCACAAAATAGGCTTTATAGTACCGAGTATAAGTGAGGTAGCGAAAATTGAAATGTCAAACACCTTGCCTATATTCACGAAAATTGTGCCAACGAGCGTACAAAGCGTACAGAGGGAAGATAAAGATTTAAAGTTAGTTCTACATCGCCTTATTGGTCCCCCATTAAATCGATACAGTGGTCCAAATGGAGGCCGAACGTTTGACCATTGGACCAATTGTCACAATATGAAGTTCCAGCACGAAGGAAGGGAAACCTCACTTGACTCACGTGGGGGATACCTCTGCAAGTACAACCTCAGACAGTCACGATCGGTACGGATTCGAACACAGAGACTCGGTGGGTGGGGTGGCATGTCTCCTATCATTTCGGGGTGCCAATGAAGTGTGGCCCCCTCATGATCATTATTTACATATCAACATTCTCGAGATCAAAACCGTTCCGAAAGTCTTTCATTGGTGGCTGGAGAACCCACATGGGAATGGAGTTCTCATTCTGTCTGACAGCTCCATTTTCAAACGGCAAGGCAGAAGCAAGTCCCTAGACCATTACATTCTTGTTTGGGATTTTCTAAAGTGATGTCCTCAACGATAAATCCACGTCCAAGTTCTACATATTCTAGACTGGCTAATGTATTGGCGGACTCACTGTCACGAATCAACTACAAGTACTACAAACGGAATGGTCTCTTTATTCCTCGGTTTTCACTCAATACGTGCCCGATGGGTTCGAAATATGATGGACGTATTAGCGACAAGGTGGAATACCAAAATCCCAAACCTTGTCTCACCATTCCCGGATCCAAAAGCCTGAATAATCGATGTTATTTCCATAGAATGGAACGGCCAAAGATGTACACTTATTTTCCAACACCTCAGGTTGCAAAGGTTATACATAAAGAATAAGAATCTGAGTGTCTCATCATCTTAATTATCCCACTAAAATGGGAAATATTCGATCAACAGCATCAATTTCGTGACGGAGTCGCCAGGAAATCGAGATATTCCCTTATCTGCTTTAAGCCACCACGACCACAGGCGTTTTATCCAAGCCCAGACTTCCCGAACCTGAAAGTTGAGATGTTATTAAAACATGCCCTCAAGAATAAAGTTCTCGGAACAGGTGGTGCAGAAATTCCTCGAGCGAGATGGCCCCTCCACCTTAATGGCGTACGATGGCAGTGTAATATATTCTTACACTTTATACCACTCCATACCTCAATCGCTAACTCCCTGTGGCTCACAATTAAAACCTACCGTTCCACGAATACTATATGCTGCGTTATCATGTAAGATAGGATATCGGACAAACCAAAGACCTATCCGATCTTCCTGTCCCTTTGGATTATACACGTTCAATGACTTTGGTTCCTTGCCCAAGTGGAATCTATCATTGTTACTAACCTTGCTGTAGAAGACACCATTTTAACTGCTCTCAAGAACTTCATTGATTTACCTCACATATAAGTCCTGCCTCCATACTCCATTGGCGAATGTCAGAAAGAATAAGTGAATTCATGTCCCAGTTTCTACATGAATTTCCAACAACATGGGTCAGTATCACGTATGACGGCCTCTGTCTTCATTGCCAGGAACAGCTACCGTTTATGGGTAATCAGACTTTGTTAATAATTCGTGTCTACTCTGGACACTTCATCTCAAGGTCATCTACAAGACCTAGTGCGAGCTGTGAAATGGTACTTTAAGGAAGACCAACTGATGTGTCGAAGGAGATTATGTCTCTTCTTGCAATCACAGAGGGAAAGGATGATATATCAACAGACACTTTTATAAAGTGGCTTATTTGTTCCGCATATCAGAAATCACGCAACGCTAATGAATTTGCTTCGCATCTGGGCTCACAAAGTTAGGACAGCTGTTACAAAAGCTGCATATAAGCGAACCTGTTCTCGATTATTATTCATACCGTGGGATGGAGATCCAGGTACACTTTTCCTATCTACACCTCAGAGATCTTTCATCCTAAAAGGCTCAACTCGATCTGGTGAGGCATAAAGCCGTGGCACAATAGGTAACCTTCCTTCGACAGCATTATATAGACTCGGCTTCTCGACTTGCGCTGTATTTGTGGGAACGAAACCTTTTTCCCTTTTAAAGCCGCTCCAAAAGTATGGGGTTTATATTCCATTCGGGTTATCTAGAAGCTGTCTCCGTACTGTATTGGACCTGAGATGGTCTCTCTGGGGTAAGGGATGGTCTATATCCCTCCACCTCTTACCTATTCCCTTATATTTTTATTATCGGGTAATGTATTTGAAGAAGAAACCATTTGTTTTCCTAGTAAAATATGTTTCTTCAATAATACTTACCGGATCATAATACACATACACCCTCCCAGCCTCCCCGTAGTTGCATCTACATAAAGAGTGTGCCATCCGCTCCAATTTTAAATAGCAATTTCACAGGATTTGGCGCCAATTGCGGTATCAAGGGGAGATCACTCTAACTGCCACTTAGGTGTCAGAAAACTTTTATTTATTTGCTATTTGCGTGAATGTAGTAGTTCTCCTAAGGTTTTATGATCGGGTAAGTATTATTGAAGACTCATATTTTGCTAGGAAAAATGGTATACTTTTCCTAGGTTTATGAGAAGATCATGTTTCTGTGAAATCTGGGATATTAGCGGGTTGTCAGATTTAAGTTTCTGCAAGTCTCTCAATGTGGCAAGGGAATCCCAAAAGATGATTTTATTTTTTCAGAAGAGGTTTCAACGTACTTCAGTGCTTTGAGTATTTCTATAATTTCTGCAGTACAAATCGAGGCTTTGTCCGGTAAGCGGCTCGAGATAGTGCTGTGGGGTCTTTCAGCGGAATCTGGTCTCCATCCTTGAAACCGTCAGTATAAAGTGACTTATGGTTACGATGGAGGCTCTGATTTCTTTCAATTTATCACGAAGAAAGAGAGGACTTGTTGAGAACATTTTGAATTTGCAACGTTCAAATATTATTTTTTGAGGTTTTGCCAAATGCGGTAGTAATTTTGGAACACAGAAGTTTGCAATATCTCCAACATTGTTTTCTGTTTCTAAGTGGGGACGAATCCAGAAAATTGTGGGGATTTTTTATTGGCCGAGGGTCGGGGGTTGAGGTAGGTGGGGAGTGCGTAAACAAGTATGAGAATGGTTTCTAGGATGGAACCCTTTTGGGGGGCTTAAGGGGCGAAGCCCCTGGAAGATCCTGCGTTTCCATGACATATCTTTAACCATCTAACTATAAATAAAACATGAGCTAGAAAATATTCCGGTTGTTTCGCGTTTATTTTAAGGGATGTTTCCTCCCATCCACCGCTGATGTTATTTTCCGTTTTCCAATCAGATCACATAAGGAATAGTCAGGTATTTAAAGTTCAAATCAATTATTACTAAACCTATAGAAGCACATTTCTCACTCCGATCTCCCAAGTAGAGGGGATCTGAACGTTAAGAATCGCATATTTTCTTTCCTTTCCCACTCTAGAAAAATATTTTTGAAAACTAACTCCAAATTTTCGTCAGTTGTAGCCGGAAGATATTACTAGCTATTCTTAAACGATTTTATCAGCACGTTTCTCATGACGATCCTATGATTTCTTTACTCAGCTGGACACATCGGCACTCCCGGTCATGACGAAATGCTGTAACGCGCACGACGAATGTTACGACACATGCAACAAGGATAAGTTAGACTGTGACAAGAAGTTCAAGAAGTGCCTAGAGAAAATGTGTAAGAAATTGGAACCTGACCTAAACGACGACGAATCGAGAGGTAATAACACCTGGTTGATCACATATGAGAGGCAGAAACGTGATGGGATAGCAGCATCCTTTAAAACTGTTACTTTTGTCAGAAATGCATTTGTAGTAATGCATTTGTAGTAAGTTTGTTCAGCCATCTCAATCGTATGATGTACGATGTAGGCAACTGTGACCCTTAGCGTCAGTACTTTATGACTCCAGTGGGACTAAGTAATAATGTTACTCAAAATACAACAATTATAAAGTCTTTTTAAAAAATCTTTTTGACCAGTTTAATGGATAAAGATTATGTTGAACTGAAAATATGCAGTGATAGCTCTTTGAAAGGGAACCTAAGAAAATATCAGGCATCAAGCCTCCCAGAATTATTTCCAGTATTTTCCTCATAGAATTAGCGCTATTTAGAAAGTAAAAATTAATACTTTATGAGACGTCTACTGTGTATATGTTTATAGTCGTCGTGGATCTAAATTGGCATGACAGCAAGGCCGTAAACAGGGCAAGACAAGTGGGACAAAATTCCGGGGAACCACAACGGTCAGGGGGCCCACCGCCAATGAGAAGAAATTTCTTTTGTAAATTCACAGTGGCCTTCGGGCGAATTTTTCATAGGGCCCACACATCCTGTCCGCGGCCCAGATTTCTTAGCGCATATCCCTTGCAAAGCATTTCATCTTTTTGGTATCATCCCCATCTTCACTAGCTATGGTTCCGATGTGATAATTCTATCTACACCTTGGCGGATCGAACATATATATTGGTGCTTTGTCCTAGTGACATCCATTGGATTTCATGAGTTGCCTCCCTTAGTATGAAATGCCTTCTAACCAGTGGCGTGGTGCATTCATTGTACATCGGCCGAAAATGGTGAGGGCAAGTGACCTAACAAGGATACTTCGGAAGTTTAACATCGAAAGTATGACTAGGTACCAGAGGGAAGCAATTACAGGTGTATTTGAGTGAAAGGTATTTGTGCAAGCACAGACGGCGCTGAAAAATTGCTTATGTATCAGTCCATTCAAGTTGTGTGCTCCCGTTGTCTCGATCATGTAGGAACAGTATTCAAATTTGAACAATTTAATTTTTTGATTAGATGCGCATCCAATGAAATTCACAGACCAGAAGCACAGAAATATCTGCTCGATACGCCAAGGTCTAGATAGGGTTATCACATCGGAACCTTGGCTAGCGAAGATGTATCGTCCCGAGTTTTCATCTTTATGGTATCATTCAGAGTTTTCTCGCATCATGATACGCATTATAAGCGATAGTTCCCATGTGCTATATACTATGGTTACACTGACGTATGGGGACTTGACCTTTGACATACACCTTTTTGTACATATTTTAATCAGGAATTTCCTGTGATATTTTGAATATCAGGCATGATTTCGTCGTAAATATACTACCTGAAATAACGAAACAGATTTTGAGAGCTTGCATTTGTGACTTGATATTACCGCGACTCCGACGACTAGCTAGTTTACTTTTGTTGTGATAAAACATTTAGGCGATACAGAACGCAGTTCTTCTTAATTAGATCACAAGCAAGCAGTATATCCGGGATTGTGTGAATTAACTTGATCGCTGGAATAATATTTCAGACGTATACCTTTTGTATGAGCAAAGAATGTAGTTATTACAACATTAGCTGGTAACGCATGTCTTTAGAATCTGAACTGTAGGAGAAATCTCGCCATCATTAGTGCACGTAAGTATCAAATCATACTATTCTAAGTTTTCAATTTATTTTCTTTATTAGGATGTCGAGCTACAGCCATGTTAATGTCCTCTGGGACCCAAGCATTGGGCTGCCAAGCATACCTGGATTCTCAGAAGACAGCGTGTGAATGCAAGAGTTCTAGCGGCCAGGAAAAGAGCAAATCAAGGAAAAAGACAGAACTTTAAAACTTGTATAATATTCAAAGGCAGAAATTTAATCATCAGGCCAAAAAAGTTTGCATTACGTTAGTAACAAACTTAATGAATATTTTCAATCATTTGTTGACACATTTCTTACTGTCAGCCATGTGTGTACCACGAAATGTGTTTTTCTTTTGCACTCTTTCGCGCGAGAACATTGGTGTTATTTTTGTCCTGTTTTTATATATTTTTTTATATGATCTGCACCATAACGGGTAACGATTGCAGCTAGCAATGTACCAATGTGATAGAAGAGAGGGAAATTTATTTTTGTCGTTCTTTTTCTTTCTGTATGTAGTTAGGCAGAGATGACCGCTGACCATCAAAATGAATTGCACAAAAGCACTTTTAGCATAAAAATAACAATAAAGCTTAATATAATATATAATCTGTTTTCCATGTACGTTAATGGAGATAAGTGAGATTGTGTATGCAATAATGATAGTCAAGACGGCAAGATTGCATACTTTCGCTCTTTTCAACCTGCTGCGGTAGTATGATGTCTGAAGACATCGAGATAATTTCTTTTGCTATTCAAACTATTTTATATCGAAGGGTTGGCATTTTCTGTACGTTTGTCAGAAGGAAGAAAGTGTCTGAATATAAGAAGTAATTCTACTGGTTTTAAATCTTTAATTGCTGTATCTAAATCTGTGGTCTGGAGTCACGCAAGAAAATGCCTGACGATGATGGCGAATGTGTCATAATTCATGATATAAGCGTGTAGTAACAGTTTTTATGATTAGGAAAATTTTCTTGCACATACGGATTACAGATTTTTTGTCGATTGATATTCTGTTGAAAACGTACGGTATTGCTGTTTCAGCAACCTTAAAAAGTCATGTGATAGCTTTCAGCACGAACTGAACACTGCTATAAATACCGAGGTGATCAAAAATAATTCGTAAACCGCAGAGGAACCTGCTCAGTACACTGACATTGATACCTGGTAATGCTGCTACTGCCTATTTGGATAGTTAGAATAAAAGCTGGAAATATTTTACATCACTTGTTTGACTTTGCCCAGATCCGACTGTGTTATCGTTCCCATCAACAGAACCTCCACAACGCTTCTTTCTTCATCATTTCCTGCTAAACCTTTTACAAAATTTACAACGGATAGAGCAGATGTAAATATAGTCATATCGTTGTGTAATAATTTTGGCCATTCTTATTCCTTTCTCTTTGAATAATTAATTTTAGTCTTTCTCCGAGAAATATCGTTTCTTTTAGGTTTTTGTACATTGCCTTTCACATTTTCGATATTACCAAATAGTTCTGGCCGTATAATTTCTTATTGGTATAGTTCACTTTCTAATAGGTTTCTTTCTTACTTTTTCCATTCTTTTCATCTGTTTTTACGTTTTATATTTTGTCTTTTATTTAACTATACATTTTAAAGGCTTATCTTCCTAACTGTTTGTGCAATTCGGTTTTAAATTTTTCGAACTTAACCTTAACTATTGTACTAGGGTGCGGTAAAACAGTTACATACATACTGCCTGTGATAATGGGGTGTAGTATAAATTACCGCATACACACTGCCTGTGATAATGGAGTGTTATAAAACACTTTTACAAACATACTACCTGTAATAGTTGAGTGCGGTAAAATAACTACATTGTCTACGATAATGGGGTGCTGTAAAACACTACTCTATACACACTGCCTGCGATAATTGGGTATGGTAAAACACCGCGAAATACATGCTGCCTGTGAGAATGGGGTGCGGTAAAACACTACTGCATACATATGTGTGTGATTTGGATTTTTTAAAAAGTAGCTTTAACAATTTTTCAGTCATATCGCTACGATGTCTGCAGTGTGACAGTTTACAGTGATGTCTAGCATTGGGGCATCATGCCGCAGACATGTTGCATGATGTCCCACTCAGTCACAGTATACCGACATCAGGCCGACAATATTACCAGTGACAATGGGGTGCGGTAAGCAATACTACGTACACACCGCCTTTGATAAAACACTACTACCAGCATACTGCTTGTGATAATGAGGTGCAGTAAAACACTGATACAAACATACTGTCTGTGATAAAGTTCAAGATTTATTTCAAAAGCATCATTTTGAGGTCCCAATTGCAACGGTTTTCTTTTATATTTTGCAGTCTCTTTTTATTCCTGTGGGGTAAATAGTCGTCGAAAGATTCCTTCCTGATATACAGATTTATCACTGGGATCTATTTTTATAAACAGATCGCTGTAAAATTGTTTGTTTGATTGCTGTGAAACGATTTTGTTTTCTAAACTTTTAAAACTTTGACTAAAGTGATTTAATTAATTTTTTCAAATTAATTTAACCTTGACCACTGTTGCTAGACCTTCCATACCTATTGAAAACTCTTGTAAGACGTATGGGGAAACATTATGACGCTACATGTGAAAACGTTTTGTCATGCATCCAGTTAGAGCAACGTGTACATAGATACATGACTACCGTGATGGGTCAGACCATTTCTCCGTATACAGTCTAAGTTATTCCGTTTGCATAAGTAAAAATTTCTTCAATTAATTGCATCTTTTTTCTCCGCAACTTGTATGAACTGTCTTTGTACATCAGTGGGTTCTAAGGAATGTTGTAAATATCTGTCTCGATGTTGGTCATTTTGTGGTATCCATTTAGTTCCTTCTTTTATCCACCCTGAAGACATGAGGAAGTTACTTTAGCCTTTCGTCGCTATAGAGTTAGCTGCTAATATCTTATCTGGGACTTCCTTTTGGAAACTTGTATTTTTTCATGCCTACGTCATGGTAATACAATATGCTGTCAGTATTGTTTGTAAAAGGGCTTTATGGTACCACAGCAAAAAAAGTGGCTATACAACCGAGGAAAATGGATCCTACCATATAAATATAAACGTAAAGTACAAGATAAATTATACAACGTAGCATTTTTAGCAAATTTCTATCAAGTGATTTAAAATAAAGGATAATGGCAGCACATAGCTGAAATTCACAGCACAAACTGCACTCCCTTAGAACGTCTACGATCGGCTGGTCGGGTGCCATGTCCTAATGCAGTTTCTTCAAGCTGTTCACGTCAAAATACTTCCGTTTCGCAGGTTAGAATTTGACACACTGGACAAGAATGTGTTCCACTGTCAGTGCACGCTAGCAGGCTACACACTTCGGTCGAGATTCATCTGTAGGAAGTGTGCGTGAGGCAGGCATTTGTGTCTGATACGCAATATGCACAATACCACCATATCTTTCTGATTCGTCCTGTACAAGGGATGCCACTCTCTAAAAGTTGGTTAAATGTTCTTAAGTTTGCGGAGTTTCATTCCATACATTTTGCCAGGACGACGAAAATGCTGATTTATGCAGTATCTTAGGTCGGTATATTTAATCTCCCTTTCGGAAAGGGGTGACTGCAGGGCACTTTTGCTGCTTTCTTTCCTCTTCCAGTCTTTATGCCAATGCGACTATACAGCAAACAATATTGAGTACCTTCCCGTATTGTATGAAAACATCAAGTTTCTGTATAAAAGGAGCAAGACCTTGTTATGTGTTTCCGAATCTGTTTCACCCAACTCGTATTAAATTCAGGGTTTATTATTTTTTTTTTTTACATATATCCCCACGGTATCTAATATGTGGAAGAAAAGAAGTCGAAAGTGGCATACTTAAATGATCATTACTGGTGCTACCAACTCGCCTCGGAGATCTAAAAGGAGACAGAGATATTCGTCAATTTATTGAGTTTCACATATCATGAGCACACACAGTGCTATACTCAAACAAAGGACAAACTTTACTCAATTGACCCTTGCCACTGTCCTTGTAAGGTTTGTAAATCAACACCGTTGTGCTTTAATCGCAATGTTGACCTTTGAATACCGAGAGTCTTTAACACAGCCCCTGAAGCTTTGCATGACAAGCCGATTGTTCTGACCGAGCCCTTCTAACCATCCATTTAGTTTAAGCTGAGGCCAAAGTAATGCATTGCATCGGAAACGACAATATTTGGCGTCTCCTCTACTCAACTATCCGTATCCTTCCCTCCAACGATACAGGACGCAACCCGTGGCAAACGGGTTGTCTCCACTCAGACGTCTCTTACACCATGCAGCGAAGACGGATCGGGCCTATTCTACAATTCCAAAGCCGCAGGGAAATGCAAGGTTTGCAATGTGACTTCTTTGTTTCAATGGCACTCTACGGCACCTCGGCACAGTATTAGCTATATAGTGCCAACTGAAGGCAGATATTCGTAAAATGTCAACATGAATTCCACAAAAGAAACAAGAAAGATAAACCCTTCCAAATGAGTCACTATACAATATAAAAATGTTACAGTTCTATAAACTGTATATAAAAAAAATAACAGATAAAGGTAAAACATCTAAAAACCTTCAAATGTGATTAATATCTGTTGGTAAGGGAATCCAAAAAGAAGATTAGCTTTTTTTTGTCAGAAGTTTCAACGTAGTTCAAAGTTTGGGTGTGACTGTATGTTTGACAGGAACCGGCTGGTGATGGTCCCATGGCATAATTGTAGAATAAAGTTCTTTGTCTCTATCTTTCGAACCATCTGTATAAAGGGACATATGGCTACGATGGGAGACTCTGATTTCATTGAATTTACTCTGAAACCTGATTTGTTGAGGTAATTTTGAATTCGCAAAGGTAATATATTTATTGGAGAAATTTTTGTAACCACAGTGGCGATTTGGAAATACAGAAGTTTGCAATATTCCCAAGATTGATTTTTAATGTCTCTAAGTGAGCGCGAATTCAAAGGATGAGTAAAGTTTGAAACTCTGAACATGTAAGGTTTCGTATTTTGGCCTAAAAAGCTTCTATGATAAATGTATCAAGCCTGACAAGATAGTGCTTCTCCATTTCTCTAGTGAATACTTCTCTTCACAAGCAGATTCCTAAATCTTTGCAAGATGAAAACTATAATAAACTGTCGCTGCTGCTTTGCTGGTACCCAACATTTTCCAAAGTAAACCGTAGAAGCAAAAACAGGTCTCTACCAAGTAACAAACATGCAAGCTCGCCTTACATAACCACGACGAAAACTAGAGTAGAATGATGACGTTTCCAACAGAACAACGTATTTCTCTCTACCAAAACCAAGAGTCAATAAGGACCTCAGCACGTTATATAAACGGTACAAAAGTCGTGTCCGCCATCAGATCATACTGTCATTGCATCCTCACATTTACATCACTACTAATATACAAGCGATACAGCGATAGAAAATCATTCACTAGCATATAAATAATACCCACCCCCATATGCCTATTCCTCGAGTATGGCAATATAAGGAGGAAAGGGTAATCTCCCCTATAAAGGATTTAGAGGGTCAATCCCATCATACCTTCTCCCCCCCCCATTAACTGAACAAGGGGTGGGATGGGAGAGAAAAAGTTCGAATTTGTAAAATCATAATTTCCATATATAGTAAAATATAGCAAACGCAAAAATAAACAATGATTTTT
>JAECUM010020252.1:0-19036 GCA_016617855.1 Megalonaias nervosa
TTAGTACTCACGTGTTAATCCCTAAAAAGAAAAAGGAAATCTAATATAAGTTTTTTTCATTTTCTAACAGCATTGTGCCAGTGCCCAAAATCCGGTGTTGTGGCATTCTCTGCGACTCTAACAACAGATATTACCAACCTTGGAATCGAGGCTCCCATCATTTTTGACAAAGTTATTACAAATGTCGGTGGTGGATATGACCGAAGACATGGTCATTTCAGGGCGCCTGTTTCAGGGACATACAAATTCTCCTTTTCGATCCTCCAGGGAACTGCTACCATGTCTATATCAACTGAGCTTGTTAAGGAAGGCAGTCCTATTGGTCGCGTCAAAACTGGCGACAATGGCTATTGGACATTGGGAAGCAATGTTATAACAACGCACCTGAAAGAAGGAGAAGATGTGTGGGTTAGACACAAGGCTAACGAAGGAAATAACATAATTCCTGCCGATCATGGTCATTTCACGATGTTCACTGGACATCTCATTCGTGCTGATTAAGATTACAAAGCTGTAAGCGAAAAATTAAACATTGAAACAATAACAATATTGGGATATTGTTGTTCCTCTCCTCCTCCTTCTGCTTGGAAATTCACCAAACATAGTATATAGCACGAAATAGCTATCTATGGGAGGGGTATGATTTTAAGCTCTTTCACTGGGTTCTGGAAGAGAATCAGAGGGTAAGCAAAAAATAAATCTCTGTGACAATTTTCTAAATACTGTTTTACTAAGCTTTATACATAGCCGAGTGGCACATAACATATGTGACAGATCTTGGCTTGCGGACACCGGGTCACGTTTCTCAATGTGAAAGGGTAGGTGTGATGGTAGCTGTGAAGAAGTGGTAAGATGTGATAAAATTGCAGGTGGAAAAGTTTTGCTACATGTACTTTAAATGTTATACAGGTTAGTGGTAATATGAGCCGATTGGGGATCACACGGGAATTAACATTACACCGTAGGTTAATACGAGGGAGTTTCTATTGGGTCACAGAGGAAGTCCTAGGTTAAAATTATCCGTAGATTTAAGATTGGAAAGGTATTATTTAGTCAAAAGATTTACACAGTCAAGAAAAGTTTATACGGTCAAAAATGCAAACACCCACCCACCCACTATCTAGCAACTGCATTTTGGTTATAATCCGACTTTCTTTTTAACACAAAGGGCAGGTGTGTTAATATACAAATTATATTTGCAAACACAAACATATTATAACACACGAGTAGATGGAAAATAAGGGGATGCTCTACACACACAAGCAAATGGTAAGAGTGCTTATATACACACTACACCGTTACTGAAACATGCTATACTATCACACATGGGCAGCAGTATTTATTGACACACTGTACCTTCACCCACAAACTTGATGTACTATGACACTGCGGTACGTGGTTTTAAATTTTAGTTGCATACATAAATATAAACAAAACATGCACAAACATAAACCAAACGGCAATAACTTCGAGTATATTATCTAGAGATCTGGAGGGCCCTGAAAAGGCCGTTGGAATTGTTAACCAAAGAAGAGGGTTAACACATATCACATCGCTTCACTATTATTTTTTCTCAAGTTTTTGCGCGACGGACGACATACAAATACTCTCTTCAGACACCATTGACTTTCCACCTACCCTCTTCTCTTCCAGATAGCCATGTCTGTTATCTTGGTGATTATCCATGATGACTTCATATACATTGGATACTCAGGATCAAACATGATGTTTTTAATGAAAGTAGAGGATCCAATGTTTGTCGACATATTGTCTATAAGTTTTTGTTATTCAAGAAACACCAACGGTCCTTTTTAGGGCAACCTATATCTCTAGTACAGAGACACTGCTCAATGTTTGCTAAACCAAGTAAAATTTAAATTACTTCTTGATATCATGTGTGCGTGCGTGAGTGTGTCTGAACATCTTATCCATACTAAAAGCAAGATCAAAAGACGAAAAAGTGACCTTATCTCTGTTTCATATATTCCTATTTTAATAAGGATAGGATTGGTAGAATCACTAAAAAGTAATATAGAACCTTTCGACATGAATGGTTCATAATTATCCATAATAGAATCAGACTGGAGTGTGTTCAACCCAACAAATGTATTGTTTCCAATATACGCTTATTGACAAATGAATTTGTTTTAGTCCTGGAATAGTCGATAGCTGTACGAGCACCATCTTGCAAAGTTCATACCCTTTGCTCATAAAGATAGGTCTTGACATCATTATAGATGCAATTCTTGAACTCTTCAGCTAATATGAATTGTCTAAGGTTGTCATAGTCTGTATTAACCTATTTAGATGCACACCACCTACCATATAGTTGTTCTTTATCCCAAGCAAACTCGATATGACTTGGCTAATTTCTTTTCCACAATTCCCAAACCTCTGTCGATGTGCCTCCAGTATTAACACACAAACCTTCAAGATAATTTCCTTGATCACATCATAAGCAGGACTTGCTTCTACCGATAGTGAAATGTAGACGTCAAGATCCTTGCTAAAAAGTACACTCTGTAATAATAAAGTCCAATGATCTCTTGGCCATTGTCAGCAATTGTCTCAAAACGAGGAAAAGATTGATCTACTTCTTTTCTTTAAAACGGGGTACTAACCTAATTGTTTTAAGCAACATAAAAACCTGAACTTCGGGGGTGGATGCATTCTGCTTGCCAGTTCTAATTTTTCTAATTTAATTTGCATTTCCTTTTCTTATAATTTAACTTGCATTTCCTTCCCTTCTTTTTCTCTTTGCATCCCTCTTCTTTTTCTCTTTAAAACTGTGTTTCTTCTTTTGGGATTTTTTTTATTTTCATTTGCATTTCTCTTATATATAGTGAGAGTGTGTATTGTATATATCTTAGTTTGAACCAAGATGAAATAATCAGACCTTGCTGCGAAGAACGCAGAAAATGCCATGAGACAACGATTTTCGGTGTCGCCTCATACGTTAAGTGAATTGTTGACGTTAATTCTTGTCAGTGATTTTAAAGATCATATGAGCGAACCCGAACAAGTACCATCTATCTTTTCCAAAAGACCAAATGATTCAAGATCAGCTAAGAAAGAAAGTCGTTTAATAACTCCCGAATATTATTTTCGCATTTGACAGACCCGAAATGTGATTTCCAGAGAGGTACGAACGACGGCTTAGATGTGCATAGTGAAATATAAAGATTTTAAGTCTCAAGTACCAGCTGAGAAAGCAGCGGGTTTCAGAAGACATTTATGGGAGTTGGAAACACGAAACAGCAATGCCAAGCAAAGGATGACAATCATTTGAGACAATCCATCAATCGTGACAGTTTGGAGTCTTCTGCCTGGATTTAAATTAATGAACCTACAGATTAAAGACCATCCAAAGTTATCGATTAAACTCAAAACATCAACAATCGAGCGATGAGTTTGACATGACTGATGAAAAAACGACATTCTTCCCGTGACACATGCTTTACGTCTCAGCGGTAGAGAACAACGCAGAAAAGTTTTATTGTTCGATGAAATTCACACTTTCGTTTTGATTAACAACGACCAAGATCAAATGTGTCGAGGAAAACGATAAAGTGGAATCACAAAAGATGAAACGTATTTGACAATCGGACCGAGCCAAGCAACGAAATGAAGGAAAACTCCTTTTGCAGCAAGCATACATTTCCAAACAGAATTGTGGTGTTCCTGAAATGTTGAAATTTCAAGACGTGCTGGCACCTGGTTATACGTTGCAAGTATACCCTCGAGTCATTTGTTGAGCTCATTTGTTTCGAGGACCAGATTTCCCTGACGGAAAATACATTCATAAAGAGCATTACAATGTCATTACAATAACACAGGATTACTTGAACATAATTATTATTATATATAATTATTAATGCGAGAAATACGATAAATGATTTGAGGTCAGGACCAACTTATTCATTGCAGAGAGAGAGATGTCGTGGGTATTGATTCTCTTCATCTTGCTTTCCTGAAAGAAAACAAGAATTCATTGCTAGTTTACAAGCTAACCCTTGTAAGCGTACCCTGTCACGAATAACATCAAATGAAACGATTTCACCAAAAGAATGTGCTTGCAAATTATTGAGATAGTGCTTCAAGTGTGGATATCTTTTTCGAACAAAAAACCAAAAAGTCACACGTTTGTAATGTAAGTAAAGATGACGTTTTGTGATCAAATCGGGGACCTCGATCATCAATGTTACATTAAAAAAATATGACAATGAACTCGAGGAAGTACTAAATGAAAACCATAACAAGAATAAAAACAGAGGTGTAGATTTTATCGTTTTACACCATATACTTGAAATTCTATCTGTATTGTCCAATTGTATCGTGATTCTTTTAGGACGTGAAAAGATCTTTCGGGGATCTCTTACTTTTACCGATTTTGTAGAACAGATTTTATACCCAATGGACAATATTTGGAGCTAAGAGGATTATAATTTAAAGATTTCATGAGTAGTATAGCAATGACCACACAATTTCAGCTGTGGCGTTCAACAACCACCACCATTGAAACCCGCCAGACAGCCAGACTGCCATCCTATCATCCAACGAGTACTGCAGCCTGCCATCATCCAGCCATACACAACAGCCATCAACACCAGCCAGTGCGCCAAAATAATCACACCATCTAACAATAAATTCAAAAACTTGGTAAGATAACAACAAATTAACAATCCTAAAATATTTCTGTAAATAACAGCAAAATTCGAAATTCTGTATCCAAAACATATATTCTTTTTCCATTTTTCTGTGTATATTTGTCTCCAAATTCTGGAGCCAAAATTGTTTTTGCTAAAATTAGCATTTTCTATAACTAACTGTTACCTAATGGAAAATTTCGTTCTCGAGGGATTCTGATGTTTACAAGATAAAATCGTATTTATAATTAGAAGGTCTGTTACAAAAAGTATAATAAAGAACATGCAAAACACAATGTCCTTGACCCAGACCAAATAACCATGTTTACTTCTGTTAATGATTATCCTAATGTTGAACCCATATTCACAGAGAAAAAAGTAGCTCTGTATTAGTTGTTTACAGAATACAAAAGAAAATCAATGATTCAGGCCAGGTAGAAAATGAACTTGATTTTAGACAAGGTCAAGTCCAGAATACAATTATCCATAGCATATAATGAATAAAAAGTCCTAACAAGCAAACAATGCGGATTAAATATGCATACTACACACACACCCCCACACACACTCTCTCTCTCTCTCTCTCTCTCTCTCTCTCTCTCTCTAGAATTAACTTTGAAAACGGGGCAATGACTGTTATAAACGCAACTTTATGCTCACCGAAGATTGCGGAAGTTGCCGATTGGGACGTATACCATTTTAATACACTAGAAAGTGACCAAGTTCCAGTACTAACCACAATACACGTAAAATAGTACAAAACTGATACCTCGACTAACCCAAAGTAGAGATTTGTTAAGGTGGACTGGGGTATGTTCCACTCTCTACGTGAGTGAATAGACGGCGCCGTATTATGCATCGACAACGTAGATAACAAACATATCATTACGGCACTGTCGTCTGCAGCGGAGAAGTGTGTCCCCAAAATTGCAGGGAGGTCTAAAAACGGTCTGTTCATAGCTGGAACGATGAATGTAGGCACTAAACAAATTTTGATATATAAAAAACTCCCAAACTTTCCATGCTCATCATTGAACTATAAGGCTAATTCTAAACTAATATAGGCTAAGATCACAAAAATTAGGGGCAAAACTAATTTTCATTGCCCAAACTATACGACCCACCACGGACGGGGAGAAAGCGATGCAACCAGCCACACGCTTTCACAGTGTAAGCAGTAACTCTAACCACTTTTTAAGAATTTCCAAAAGTATGGAAATGCGTTAGAGAAAGAAGACCCCGAATTATTCATTGACATGGGAAGTAAATCAACCCTTAAATACAAACTTGGCAGTGCATGAGTGACGCAAATCACTAACAGGAAAAAAACGCCATCTCCTGGTGAGGTAATACACAGGGTTACGAAATTGAAAAAATTCGTCCAGAAAATATTGAACTTTCAATATTGGCTCTGCTGAATCAGATTTGGCAATCGGGAGAAAAAACGACACGCTGGAAACAAGCTGTCGTCATCCCAATCCCGAAACCCAGAAAAAATCCAGGGGATATCGATTGGTACAGACCAATCTTCCTCACTAATATTGGCAATGTCATGAAAACAATGATATATAATAGGCTGAAGCACCATCTAGAAAACAAGAAATTTATCGCAATATTTCTTAATCTTAATAAGGTCTATGCTTTAATATGGACAAAGGCCTAATTACAAAATTAAACCATTATGGCATACAGGTCGAAAAACTCAGAACTGATCGAACTAGAAAATGGTACACCCCCTCCAAGGCAACTTACTAAGCCTCACTCTGTTCAACGTACTAATAAATGACCTAAATCAATCGGTAGACACTACACATTTGAACCTGTCGCGAAATTTGCTGACGATAGCGGAATCTAGAACGCTGGTAACCCATCCATGGACACTGGTCAAACGATTACAAGCGTTAGTGGATGAATTCGGAATTAGGTCGATATGTGGGGTTTCAAACTATCACCATGTAAAGCAGTAAGGTAATGTTTACACCAAGAACCAACATTAGGCAACAGCCTCACAGCTGTACCTCAATGGAGTAAAAGTAAAATTGTAAAAGGTGGCCAGATTCTTAGGGATGCTATTCGATGAGCACCTAATATGGAGAAACCATGTAACAGAGCCAGTAAGACCATGTGGACAAGATCTGAACCTCCTGATTAACATTAAAGGCACAACTGGGGGGGGGGAGGGGTCGGGAGATCAGACCACGTTCCTTACATTATATAGAAAATTCCTTTTATCCAAATTTACTATAGGTGCCAAGTATATGATTCGGCTTACTGAACTGAATCGGATGCAACACCAGGTTCTAGTCATCGGATACAACACCAGGTTCTAATTATCTGCACATTTTAAGAGAAATGCAGAATCCTAAAAGGGGAACTTAACCTCAACTTAAAACAACAGGAGTTACTCCTGAGGTATCGATCAGACTATCAATACACGTCAGGTAGCACCCTACAAGAGCTATTACAGCGAGATGCAACAAGCTCTTCAGACACAAAATGAGCATGAACCTGCCAGGTGGTAAAAAGTCTATAACCTGAACAAGGGAATTAAATATCCCTTATATACATATGGAAATTATAAACTACCCAGGTATGGAAATAAAATTAAAAAACCGATAGAAATAAGGGCTGACAACCCTTTATAATATAGAAAGTAGGTACGAGGGATATATGAAGATTTACACAGATGGTTCTTCACTCACTGACCTAGGACACACTACAACAACAGTGATTCCAAAGAAAAACATAACATTGGGGGAGGGGGACAAGAATACCAGACAACTACTACATTTATAAGGCTGAATTCTGGAGTATCATACGAGCCATGCATTGGATACAAACTAGCCAAACCCCAAAAGTAGTCATAATTACTCCCTCAGTGTGCTGACTGTGGAGTGAGGTAACTCTACCAGCAGAGAAAACATGATTCGAGAAGTCTACTTGAGACTTAAAATCCTGGACTAACATAAACAAACTGTAGAGTTCATGTGGGTACCCTCCGATGTTAACATCCCTGGAAATAAAAGGGCAGACAAAGAAGTCAAAAAGATGCTAACTAATCCGAAATACACCATTTGGATTACTGCGTTCAGGATCTCTACAGTGTGATAGGCAGAATATTGAACCACAATGGAAAATGGGACAACACACATAAAGGACTCAAAGTTCTCAATTTACAGAAACAACTTAGTAGAAACATTACCACCTCAAATCTTACAAATCTTTTTGACACCACCGTTACACATATAATAAAAAAGGGTAAAACACTATGAGTTTGCCAGGAATAAAAGAAGCATAAATTGTTCCACCCCAGAAACATTGAGCCATGTTTTTAATGACTGCCCTAAACATACCCAAGATAAAATAATTCCAGGAAAAACAGGGGGAAAACACCAGCCTGCTACCCGGATTTCCTTGACTAACATTAATTATGTGTATACAAACATCTTGGGTTCATCTGTGATATTGGAAAGAGAGATTAAACTAAATTTCCGATTACGGATACAAACACCAACAAAATCCAAAATAACTGCAGTTACAAAACTAAAATTTACAAAATTTGAAACACCATAAGACACAGAGCAGGACAAATAACTATACGAACATAACAAATTAAGAGCTGTCTTACTCCTATAGATTATAGGAAATTCCTCACGTCTAGACTGTGTTAGTTGGAAGGCCGCATTGGGTGCGAAGACTGGTATACCATTCCCAATTGGGGAGTGGTGGGCAGAGTACAACTAATCCATACCCCCTAAATAAATCAGCCTATTTAACTATCCAACTATCCAACTTAATGTGAATGCTCTCTTATTTATCTCTGACTCTAACCCGTACTAAACTCATACTAATATAACTGCATGTACCCTCTCCTATCCAAACAAACCAAACAGACAAAAATTAAGACTCTATTTCCTCTCCTCTCTCGGTGACGGTCTTCGGCAAGAAGCCCAAGAGACTGGAAAACTAAAAAGAACTTGGTGGTACGACTCATTAGTCTGGCTCAAATTAGAAAATTAAGGTGGTCCCAAGCCCAAACCATCAGGCCCAGCCATCCAATGTGGCAAGATTGAAAAAAGCACTACGAATTTAGTGATGCTACCCATTAATTAGGTTCACTTAAAAACTAGATGTATAAGGTAGCCCTAAGCCCAGACCATCAGGGCCACTCTGTATAAGAAGGTAATTGATTCCAAACAAACATACACGTTTAAAAATAACTAATTAAGATAAGCATATGCACAATAGGATAAGACCAATAAACAGTGAGCATTAGTCACCATTAAGTTCCCAATCACTGGCTATTAGACCCTGACACACAAGATGGTAATACTTGGAAAAAATATTTAAAATAAAAACTCAAAAGGTGGTAATTATCCCAGGGCACCAAACTAAATTATTGCTTTACAGCTACAGATATAATAATGCATATACCTACATAATTAGCTTAATAGTAAAATGCAACCCTACACAATACAATAAATACTCCCCAACGTTTGTCTAATGTTAACTCGATGTGCAAAGAAGGAGGATTTGTGTCTTTGAGTTCTGCGCGATTTGTCCTCATTTGCTACATATATTACATTTAGTGGTGCTTTCCTTCACGTCTGTGTACCGAATGGTGAGATGGTTTCCATCACGTCCGTGCTTTAAGCATATAAATCTGCACCAGTCTTGCCATACTCTGCAGGGAGCATAGGAGCTGTCGATAATTCCCAACCAAACCCTGAATGCAACTAAAGGACTTGGCCGTAACCGTGCATCAGGGTGGATCCTTCGGGTCCGTGCTAGAGGGACAACGCTGTCTGTGTGTTTATCTGGAAAGAGTCCAACAAACTCAATGACAGCAGTCATCAGAGTTACTGCCCGCTCCCAGAGAGCAGAGAAAAAAGGGGGGGGGGAGAGAAAGCAGGTACGACGCAGGAGCGACATTTGCAAATTCGTTGACAGTTACCTAGCCCTCTACCGAGAGATATCTGCCAATGAAACCTCCACCACTACAACAATATCAACAATCTCTAATACAACAGAGACGATGTAGGACCCGGCCATGCCTACAACAGCTTCAGAACCACACAACAAGAGGCAAGTCAGGGGAGGATGGAGGAAGGAAATGAAAAAAAAAAAGGAAGAAGCAGCGAAGGAAAAAGAGAATGAAGAGGAGACCAAAAGGCAACAACCCGAAAAAAGACAACAACCACCAAGAGCAGCGGCAGTAATAGCAGAAACAACCACAGGAACCACAACAACAACAGTAGTCAACCTGGGAACATAGCCAAAGAAATACCACCAGAACAACCAGAAAAGAAGACGGGGAAGAAATAACAGCCGATCAAGTACGGGACAAAATGGTACGACTTTGTGATGGCAGATATCATCGCCCCAAACACCAGCAAGGAGACGATTAAGCAGACGTTCATGTTAGACAAAATTATCTTCACTCTGTACATAAAATTCCAAATCACAGTGCAGGAAAATTTCAACTGAATAGCGTGGTCCCGAATACAATATGTGACTTATACACAACTGATAGTGTTGAATAGCTCAATTTAGTTAACTGGACAGAATTTGATCAACAGTACGTATATGTATGGCGTTTAAGTAATCTCCGCTGATACTAATGGACTCCAGTCGGCCTTCCCCTCCTTTTCCGCGTCCAGGCATGCCATCCCGGGGCATAAAGAAAAAACGCCAAGGACTCGAAAATCCCAATGTTGCGTGCTTGCACGCAGCCGAGATGACGCTAGGTGGTGTGTTTCTATTCCCAACAAAGCGGCTAATTAAGAAGCCTGCAGGCAGTAACACGTTGAGTTGTGGTCCTATTCCAAGTAGACGTTTCTAGTACGTCGAATGGGTTTTGTCCGATTCAGCAATGGAATAAAGGCTTGAATATAGGATGAGGAGGAGGCAAAACAAGCTTAGTTTAGGCTTGTGGTCTCTACCATGGCAACTTGGCTCCAAAGATGCGCGGACGCCGTCCTAGATCGTTGAGGTGTAATGATCCCTACTAATGAGTGGTTGCAAAAAACAAACGGCCCTTTCCAGGGCCACTCAGATCTCTAGAAAAGAGATATACTACTCACCTCAATTATTGCCGATTTGTGTTTTATGTTTGTGTATGTTTTACAATTAAAACTTAAGACCCCTTACCTCAGTGTGATAATAATATAGTATGTTTATGTACGGGTATAGTTTGTTAATAAACACTCCTACCCTTTGCAAGTTTGTATATTTCATCAATCTTCTTTTACCTTCTACTCCCTTTTGTGTCATAGTATGTTTGTGTGTTTGTAAGTATAATGTGCATATAAACACTCCTACTCTTAGTGTTCGATAGTTGACTTGAGTGTTGGATTGTATTAAAACGTAGTTCCTGGAATTTGGGATGGGCGTTAGATTTTATGCTTGACCCTATACATTTTTTGACCCTATCAATATCTCACTGTATATAAATTTGTTGAATCCACTGTATCACCCCAATGTTAAATATATTTACAATTTTAACATAGAATTTCACGTATGATAACATAGCTGTTTCAGCATTTTAACCTACGGCGTAATGTTAATTGCCCTTATGGCGTCCAATCTGCTCTTATTACTACTGAGGTTTGACTTCGATAACTATACAATAAAGTGTATGCCTTTTATTTTAGTTTGGACCACATCATGGATACATTATTTTCTAAATTCGTGCTCTACTTTAGTGCGAAAACCTTGATATGATCATTTCTTTAATGATCAACTCATTATTGCTTTCTGTTTTAGATAATTAAAATCAAGCATTCGAATTGACACGATTCAAATATAGAGTGGAACCTCTCTTGAATAACAGCATAGGCGAGCATCAAAAGTGGTCTCTAAAGAGAGGTCGTTTTTAATGAAAGTTCATTACTATTAAAGGTATCGAATAATTAGATATCGATAATTAAAATCAGGCATTCGAATTGACACGATTCAAATACAGAGTGGAACCTCTCTTGAAAAACAGCATAGGCGAGCATCAAAAAGTGGTCTCTAAAGAGAGGTGGTTTTTAATGCAAGTTCATTACTATTAAAGGTATCGAATAATCAGACTGTGTGGTCTCTCTGGACTAATAGTCTCTGAAAAAGGTGGTTGTAGGACAGGTACGACTGTAGCCGATACATTATCTGGGTACTTTACAATCCGGCTGATAGTTTTGTTTAAAAAAGCGTACAAGAGAAAATGTTTTCTTACAGTCAGTTATTTTGATAATCAGTTTCTCATTAAGGCAAATAGCAAAAATATTTCCACGAAAATAAGCCATTGAACGTTTCCATCAGGTTCTTTTGTTGTTTCTATCTATCTATCTATCTATCTATCTATCTATCTATCTATCTATCCCCGCCTTTGACCCATCTCTTAGATCTATCTTCGTGCCATAAGAGCGTGGACATTGTTACACTTAACTTGATATTTCAGTTTCAATGATAAGATGTACTTTTGTAATCAAGGAGTGTGTATGATCTGCGTACATCTCAGAGGGCAAAATATTGTAACATCTGTCTAGAAATCCATCCATACATCCATCTCTCTATCTATCTTCTTCTTTTTTGTAAGTTATTTTTAAGACAATGAGTGACAGAAGATATTATAGGAATGTTAGATGAAGTTTCATCTATTCCAACCACGTGATATACAACGACACTTAAGAGTAAGATACAGTCAGATACATGTATGAAGTAAACATTAGACATAAAAATTGCTTCTTTTGCTACAACTCAGCACAAATGTTTTAAATAAATAAGCAATGGGATGGCACATATACTCCTGGAGAAATTAATAATCATGTACCTTGCTGTGAAACAAATTAATGATGTCAGCAGAGATGATAATGTACAACGAACTGAAAAAACACCAACAAAATAAACAAACAACAACAACAAACACTGATTTCATCTGTGCCAAACGTTTGAGGAATGAGATGCAGGTCACATGATCGGATGGTTTCCTAGTTACAGCTTGCAACTCAAGATATAAAAACAGTAATAAATTCGACTCTGGAGGCAAAACAAACTTGTCGTGTTTCGTCGTAACCATGTGCTAAATCGTATGTCGTAGCAATTGAATGCAAAACCGTTAACGCTGAAAAGGGGGATGTGAAAGCCTACATCGGCATCTAAATAAAAGTCTAAAACTGTATGTTCGTGTAAAAAATGAAAAAGAAACCAAAAAACGCTTGACACAATGAAGAATAACATCTCATAAGTTACCACAATATAGTTTTTCATTGTTGCATAATGTCTGAGACAGTAGCCAAGATGTCATAACTAGTATCGGGTATTCGGATGTGACCTAATTCTTGTCATAACTATTATTGGGTATTCGGCAATGACCTAATTCTTGTTATAACTAGTACTGGGTATTAAGAAGTGACCTAACTCCTGTCATACCTAGTATTGGGTATTCAGCAATGACCTAATTCTTGTTATAACTAGTATTGGGTATTCGGCAGTGACCTAACTCCTGTCGTAACTAGTATTAGGTATTCGGCAATGACCTAATTCTTGTTATAACTAGTATTGGGTATTCGACAGTGACCTAATTCTCGTTATAACTAGTATTGTGTATTCGGCAGCGACCTAACTCTACAGTGATTGTATATTATTTTTTCAAAATGTGTGTGCCTACTAAAACATGCTTGAAGGTAAGCAAAAGTGTTACTTGAAGTGAGTGCTAAGTAAAAAAGTATAACTTTGAAAGATATAAAGGTGAGACCTTGACAATTTTAATTCTATGGCTCGTTGCGACATTGTATACTCCAAAGTAAGGAGCGAGGGCTATTGTATACTACTTCTTAGATCAACGGCCCCACCACTGCTCCAACTCCATCCTCTCATTTGAAAGCATTCACACCGCCCTTTTCCATTGGCTGGATGGCCACCTTTAAATAATTACTGACATTTGCAAAGAGATTTCAGTTCTGTAACTAAATGTAAAGTCTGGGTGTCTTAATAAATAATGTAGCAAATTCATAAAAGCACACACAGATGAACAAACAGTAATACAAAATCCTTATCTTGTATTTGCCAACTCCAAGAATAAGAAATGCAAGCAATTCTGTCGTGGTAAAAATGTAAACGTCGACTAAGGCCTACATGTACAATAATAGTTAATTTAGGGGAATTACATAGCTTCGTTGTTACGAAATACAAACAATGTAATATCAGCTGTTTTATTACATAATTGCAACCTCAAGTAGTTCATAATTACTACCCTCACACGTTCTGCAAATGTTTGATACAAATTTTACTAAAGTGTGGTCTTTTATGAGCTATATGATTTTTTTTGTCTCCGACTGTTTGACTCTTTCTTTGTAATAAAATGGTTTGACTATCCCAAAACAGATTACAAAATTAAACGGAACATCTATCTCCTCTTTAGAAGAAATGAACAATTCTTGAAAGGTTTTCCCTTCTCCCCTTTATTTAACTTGTGAAATGAAATATATGTCATACCTTTATAGAAACATGGTATGATAATAAGGCAGCTGTGGACTCTGATGGTAATTATTAGATCAAATGATAGTTTCGTATAGATTAGATAATTGCAGGAATAACTAAATTTGACGCAATGGCTCTAGTTTCGCATCTTCGGGTTTGGGATAGATGGTGGTGATGCCAAGCAGCAGAAAGTTCATGCCCTTCCTTACGTATTTCAAAGTTTATATTGAAAGCTCGGAGCGCCATATCGAAATAGATATAACGGTATTCTGCCACTGTGTCTCGAGGAAGTTTACTATCAGTTCACTGATAAGGCTTGGAGAACACACAGGCAGCGCTTACCTGCAAGAAGAGAGTTGAAACCATGATTTTAACAGCGATTGTTGCCACATTTGCCACGACTGTCTTTTGCTTGTGTGGGGTTGGGGGCCATGTGTACGATGCTGTTGCGAAGAGACAGATTCCTCAGGGGGATACAACCCTCGCTCAGCTTCGTTACCTGATTGAAGAGAATAAGATCATGCGTCAGAATCTGCTCTCAAGAGTGGAGAGAATTAACGAGGATGCGAGAAGGATAAGCTCATCGATAGGTACGATAATAATAATAATAATAATAATAATAATAATAATAATAATAAAAATAATAATAATCTCTAATTTTAGAATTTCATTGTCTACAAAGTTTATTGGAAAGATGCATCAAGCTTCCGTGTTTCGTTTTTTTCTTCTTACAATAGTAACTCATCTAGTTCTTCATGAATGGGATAAAACTTATAGATATTAAAATATTGGAATCGAATGTTTCCTTTCTTTTTTTATATCCGTGACTTGAAGAAGATGAGGGCTCATAAACAAACAAAATAACTGTAAATGGGAAGCTGGTTACATGACAGGCTGTTTGCTAGAGAAACACTGGACATGCATCTATTTGGCAACTGAAAATATAATCTTGCCTCATTTTTATGAACTCAAGAAAAATATAACTGAATGACTATGGTAGACTATTTAGTGCCGAGGAGTAAAGTGTCTCGAGAAAAGACACCTGTTCTGGGCAGGTATCTTGCTAGCAGCCGACAATGTGTGTGTATGTGTGTGCGTGTCTCTGTGTGTGTGTGTCTGTACGGCCAGCTACCCAATAAGTTACTCGGACTCCACACAATATACTTGAAACAATTCGAGAGATGAATATACATTTTTTAAGAACTGACCTTCATGAGTTAATAGTTTCATGAAATCATGAAACTTGAAAGTCGATACACACACTATGCATGAACGGCTCCATGTGTAGGGCGCATTCTGTTTTCTTGTTTTAGTTTTTAATGAACCCGGTAAAATATTAAGTGCAATTATTATAATTATAAACCACTACAAACATAATATTGAAAGTCAAAGGAGAGATTTCAGAACTAAATTTTTAACATTGATTTAAAATATTATCTAATACAAAAGAAGGACGCATGAATGCATAAGTGTATGAGTCATCACGGGAATAGGGAAACTGCACATATTTATATTTGTACACTTCTAAGACGTCGTTTTGGACATCTTGAAACCTAAAATCTTCTTTCCTGCGAATGTAGCTCATAGGATCTTTAATATTTACCTTTATATAATGTACTAGTTGTTCTGGCTTAAGAGAAGGAGAACACTGAAATGTTCTAAATTAGAATGAGTCGGAAATCCCCGGGGCGACATCTTTACAGAGAAGTAAATTAACTGTTATGTGGCCATGTCATTAAATACAGAAACCAAGAAAACCCATCATTTCTGTTGTTTTTAAGTAACAGTTCTTGTTCATTGCATCACATGATCCAATTTTATCCAATCCAAATTCTTGTTCGAAAGGTTTAGTACAAATTTGTAATTATACGCAGATTACATGTAGAACATGGATGTGGGCTTTTCCAAGCACCGCCATAATTTTATTAAATAAAGTCTTCCATTGATTTTCCATTTCTTTTATTTTCCTGCATTTATAACTAGACTCTCCTCGTTATTTTCAGTTCCTTGCACGTGTACCACGTGGGTTAATACGTCAGCAAGTTTCAACCAATCAGTGGCCTTTACAGCCTGGATGAACACATCATCATATACCTTTTCCGCCTCGGTGAGAGCCGCCCAATTTCCGATTGTGATTACAAATATTGGCTTTGGCTACAATGCCGCTAACTCCTCCTTTACCGCTCCAGTATCTGGGTTGTACGAATTCTCATTGGCTATCTATATGGAATTAAAGCACTATGTGGGCCTGCAGGTAGTACATAACGGTAAACCGATTCTGCGTACTAGAACCGGAAACTATTACACATTCCATATGGCCAGCAATTCCGCAATTGTAAAGGCTACCGTTGGGGACAGGTTTTGGGTGGAACACTCTGGGGAAAGTGACTCGAGTGTGGTGTATGGGCAAGAAGTAACCACTTTCAGTGGATATTTAATAAAAGAGTTGTGAAAATATATATATATTTTTAAATATGGATTTTGATTTTTATAAGCCAGTTTTCCAGTTAATAAGATACTCTTAAATAAATGACATGAGGGATATTCGCTTGTTCTTCTCTTCTTTCTCCTCTCCGTTCTCCATCAGTTCTCTTTAAAGCAGAACTGGTGAGAAATATTGAAACGATTTAGAAATATAAAGACGAAGATTAAAATATCATGTAATAATGAATAGTCAGTGGAAGAAAAGATGTAATGTACGAAAGAAATTACAAATTACATGTGTGTTGGATAGTTTTATCCTTTCGTATTCACCAGTTTTCTATCTATTCATTCAACCATCTCTCCCCCTCCTTCTCTCTTTCTCTTATAATATCGAAACAACCATCCCCGCGTCCACCCACCATTCTACACAGGTCCCAATACATCAAAAGCTAATTACAATCGATCAGATATATAGATATGGTTAAAATATTTCGAATTAGGAAAAAAACCCGCTCCAAATAGGTCGCTCTAAGGTGATTTTAACCACCCACCCCCAAACGAAAACCAAACCCCAACGCCCTCAATGCCATTTTAAGTCAGTTATAAAAAATCTCGTGGAACGCAAACATACATAAAGGAGTGAAGGAGGTGAAGTGGTGTTTGAAATGCAGTCCTGCCACAAATTTTAATATGATATTATTGATTATACCTTGCACTGATTATATTTATAGGTCGTCATATTTCAAAACCATTGGGACCGCTCCGGTGGCCTAGTGGTTAGAGCATCCGCCTCGGATGCGGGAGGTCGTGGGTTCTATCCCCGGCCGAGTCATACCGATGACTTATAAAAATGGTACTAACAGCAGCCTCGCTTGGCGCTCGGCATTAGGAGGTTAGTGTTATGACTGGTCGGCCTAGTGTCAGGATAATGTGACTGGGTGGGACATCATGATACATGTGCGAGACATCACTGTAAACTGTCACACTGCAGATGTCGTGGCGATATGACTGAAAAATTGTTAAAGCTACGTTAAAAATCCAAATCACACACACACACACACACACACACACACACACACACATTGATTGATACGCATGTTACTAAAAATAGCATTAACTCGACAGGCAAGCTAACATGTATTTAGTAAGCCGTCTGTAGCCTTGGTTACAGTCCGGTCAATTTTTCTTGAAGTTTTAAATTGATGACCTGTGGAAATGCGAAAAGTAAGCACAGCTCACTTTGGAGGGACGAATGATGCAGGAAGATAGCTTTTGTTAAAAAAAATGAACAATGATTAATATAGTGATTTCTTGGTGGTAACGGCTTGAGCGCTGGAAAAACTAAACGAGGCCTTGCTGACGGAAATTTTATTTCATTGGGGAAATTGCAAAGTGCATACAATGAGAACCTTGAAACACAAACAAATAAACAAAGCATCACAGGCCAGCCAGAAAGTCACATATATAGTCGTAGCTTTTCTGAGGAGTTGCTAAGTATTGAAAGCAAAAAAATTATTAAACTGAATGCTACCCAGAACACGTCGGGGTTGAAGCTTTTACACACCTAATAGGTGTTTCACCTGGCTGAACACTTAACACAGCGCCGGTCGTAAAGCATTCGCGTAAAGCACTATTAGGCTGGGCGTTTGTGATGTAGCAGCTCTACTCGTACGGATCGAAAGCGATGCCTACGGACCATTGCCATGCTGCCCATGTAGGAAAATTAGGTTTATTCCCTTTTTAGTAATGATAGTAGTGATGGGGAAATGTCGTTAAAACCGTAGAAGTGAAACATTTCGCCCAGTGAAAATAACAGGAACCACTAATCGACTTAGTAATGGCAGTTAGGTACGCAACTTAAGTTTCAGAGATCATCTGAATGACTCCTTTCCGGTAAGTATAACGATGTTTACCACACACATCAAATGCGTCGGCTCCTGAAAGCCTTCTTTTCGACGCACAACGCGCCAGAGTCTAGTAGGGCACGTAGTGCAGCATCTACGCTGCTATCACAGCGTTTTAGCGTGGCAGCGTCCTTGGGGTCAACTGTGTCGCATAAACTTTTGATTGGGTTGTTTCTCATCACCAGCGTGTCTCTTATTGTATGGCCACATTTTAAGATCCTGACTGCGCCCCGCTCATGGGCATACTTTTTGATGCGGTCTACAGGCTTCCCAGCATTGCTTAACGTGCCATTAGCAGTAAAGACCGCGATGTTGCCTGCCGCTACGTTGTCGCTTTAGTAACGATAGAAGAGGCCAGGTCGTTTGGGTGAGCATTGGCGGACAGGTTGCTGAAACCCGTCGAGTTGGTCAGCGTTACTGCTTAGGGACCGCCTCAGCGGCGTCTGAGATATCGTATTGGCCATTTGAAAGGCTACCAGTTGTTTGTCGCAAGTTGTTTCTCAACTGTTCTGGTTCGAGTCAGTGATTTTTAATTGATCCAACTTAATATATTAGGATATTAACAACCTTCACGTGCCCACCATCGCCTTCTAGCAGTAG